>JALPQI010001305.1:0-124530 GCA_025490895.1 Thaumatotibia leucotreta | reverse complement strand
AAGCACACGATCACGCACACATAAGTAATTTTGGCGCGCATTTTCCTTATTTTAAAGTTTCCTTATTTATAAGTAGCCGAGCAAGCATCTCGGCTGTCTTATTATAACTGGTTAGTCGAGGTCTGTAGCCGTACCATGACTTTACACGTATCGATAACATTTTTACTCGATACGTAAACCAACTTAGCACATGATTGGTATGTATGTCAGTATAAATAAATAAATATCTTGGGACATCGTACACAAATCGACTTAGTCCCACGGCAAGCTCAATTAAGGCTTGTGATGCGGGTACAAGGCGACGATTGTATACAGGGTGTTTGGTAGCTGGGTGCAAATCTTTAAGGGGGAGATACACTAGACCATGCTGAACATATTCACCCAAAATTTGATTTTTTTTGCGATTTTTTGATTTTTAAGGGAACTTTTACGATTTGAGTATGAAAAACCCAAAATTGGTCAATTAAATGATAATAACGTCCAATCCAAACAGAAATGTCCGTTTTTTTTATTATTTTGGCAGTCTAATGTGTCCTTGATTGTACCAAAGTAATTTGAAGCACCATTGTGTCCAAAAAAGTTATGTGCAAAGCATTTAAACTTTACAAAAATTAAAAACAAAATAAAATCTTACTTTTGATGTCATTTAAAAAAATAAATAAAATACCTACAGGTATTCAGACATCTTCAAAAACATGCTTGGTTATTGCCCTCTCATTTGAGGTATCATTTACCTAGCTGAGTCTTAAATTTTTTTAACTAAGGTGCCTGAACCAGTTCAGGGTCGTGAATATGGATTTTCTTAGAAATAAAAAAAATGGTTTGTACTGTAATTTTTTTTATTACTGATGTTCAAAATGGCCTCCACGATTACGTATACACTTTCTACAACGTTTTCGTACTTCTGTTGTGGTTATTTTCAATTTCATTTCCTGTTTCATTACTTCAAACGCTGCCATTATTCGCTGAAGTAATTCTTCCTTCGTGGTGATTTCCGTTGTGTATACGAGCTCTTTTGCCCGACCCCATACAAAAAAATCCAAAGGGGTCAGGTCGGGCGATCTGGGAGGCCAGGGGATGGGTCCGTCTCTACCGATCCAGCTGCCAGGAAAACATTGGTTAAGGTGTTCGCAAACGTTTACAGCCCAATGTGCTGGGCATCCATCTTGCTGAAATGTGATTGGTTCGTCCGCGTCCATCGGCACTTCGGCATCATCAAGTAACATTGGCAAGTCGTTTATTATGAACTCGAGGTAATTTGGCCCATTCAAAGTGTCGGGCAAAATGTGTGGGCCAGCCAATGTGCATCCGATGACTCCGATGATGTTTTCCTGGCAGCTGGATCGGTAGAGACGGACCCATCCCTGGCCTCCCAGATCGCCCGACCTGACCCCTTTGGATTTTTTTGTATGGGGTCGGGCAAAAGAGCTCGTATACACAACGGAAATCACCACGAAGGAAGAATTACTTCAGCGAATAATGGCAGCGTTTGAAGTAATGAAACAGGAAATGAAATTGAAAATAACCACAACAGAAGTACGAAAACGTTGTAGAAAGTGTATACGTAATCGTGGAGGCCATTTTGAACATCAGTAATAAAAAAAATTACAGTACAAACCATTTTCTTTATTTCTAAGAAAATCCATATTCACGACCCTGAACTGGTTCAGGCACCTTAGTTAAAAAAGTTTAAGACTCAGCTAGGTAAATGATACCTCAAATGAGAGGGCAATAACCAAGCATGTTTTTAAAGATGTCTGAATACCTGTAGGTATTTTATTTATTTTTTTAAATGACATCAAAAGTAAGATTTTATTTTGTTTTTAATTTTTGTAAAGTTTAAATGCTTTGCACATAACTTTTTTGGACACAATGGTGCTTCAAATTACTTTGGTACAATCAAGGACACATTAGACTGCCAAAATAATAAAAAAACGGACATTTCTGTTTGGATTGGACGTTATTATCATTTAATTGACCAATTTTGGGTTTTTCATACTCAAATCGTAAAAGTTCCCTTAAAAATCAAAAAATCGCAAAAAAAATCTAATTTTGGGTGAATATGTTCAGCATAGTCTAGTTATCTCCCCCTTAAAGCTTTGCACCCAGCTACCAAACACCCTGTATAATAGATAGATACATATAAGGTCCTAATTTATTAGATGCAGATATTTTTACAGCTGATAGTACTCGGTCTCTAGAGTATATTAAACCATGAAACATTATAGCTTTTACGATGTTTTTTGGATAAAACGGAAAAACAAATTTGCTACGTAAAGACACCCTGTTTATGTGATTATTAAATGAAAACTCTTTGAACAGATTCTCGTACTTTTTTTACGTACAACTTAACTGGAACTGGCCACTTCACTTCGATAAATTAAATACTTGATTGTCAATGTCATGTTATTTTCCATTAGATTGTGGCGTTTGATGACATGACAGACAGTGTTATTGTGACATGTGATAATGCACATGATGATTTTTTTAGACGAAAATATAATTATTTTTTTTGTTAGGAAAATGAAATCGAAAAAGTTACATGAAAAGATTTCTTAATTTATATTTAAAGTTAATTATTTTAATGTAAAGTATCATGTGTTAAAATATCTGCAACTAATAAATTAGGACCTTATATAGATACTTAAATACATAGACAAACATTACCAAGGAACAAATATTTGTGATAAATAAATACACAAATAATGCCCTCGCCGGGATTCGAACCCGGAACCTCCAGCTACCAACTAGGCTACGGAGGTTGTTGCCGCGAGATAGATTTTTCATCTTTTACCAACTATATGAATAAATAGTGCGGCTCCTTGTCCTAACAAAAATCAGTTTTATGGTCCCATCGTGAAGAAAGCATGAAACTTTGCATGAATGTAGTTGTCATATATGTGCTTCAATTAAGATATGGAAGCACGTTAACAAATAATGTTTTCTCCCCCCCCCCCCACCCCTTTTATCTCCCGAATTCCGGTTTTTCGAATTTTCTACGAAAACTATAAGACTGAGGAGTTTACTCTTCAGGGACCAAATCATCGTCACTAAATTACCTACAAAACGATACTACATTATACAGTGGTAAGATTAATATATTTCTGTCTACAGCCACCAGACATATTATGGAATTGTAAAAAAAAGGCAATTTTTTTTTTCTTGCTCCATTTGTAAGAAAACGACAAAAGAGGTAATAAAATAGGCTAGAATGTTAGATACCTTATACATTGAGCTACAAAATGACACCTATTTTGTAGTCGTAGAAGCATTACTTCCAGAGTTACAGCTTACCGCGTCTGAATCAAGTACTGTGCGGCTCCTTGTCCTAACAAAAATCAGTTTTATGGTCCCATCGTGAAGAAAGCATGAAACTTTGCATGAATGTAGTTGTCATATATGTGCTTCAAAGTAGATATGGAAGCATGTTGAAAAAATATTTTTTAAACTGTCCAAAAACAATATGCTATTTTTTAAATTCTCTACAATATTGTCTTTGGACGTATACAACAACAAGTTTTGTGTAACGATGCCACCGTAAATACGTCCTCCCTAAAGTCAAAACAAGAAGAAGCTGATACCAGACTCTTCCTTCATGTTTCGCATGCCGTGCAGCATGGCCACACAGAAATATTAATTAGAACGGTTGACACAGATGTGGTTGTTGTAGCTATTGCCTTATACCGCGGACTAAAAGAAATGGGTTTGAGCAAATGTTGGATATCATTCGGAACAGGGAAAGCTTTACGTACTATTGCTATTCACCAACTTGTGAATGAACTCGGCTCAGAAAAATGCAGTGGCATTTTATTTTTTCACGCATTTATAGGGTGTGATACAGTATCTGGATTTTGTGGAAAGGGAAAGAAGTCCTTTTGGAAAACTTGGAATTCCTTCCCTGAAGTTACCAGAGTATTTGAAACCTTTTCACGACCTCAAAATGAATTTGAAATCCATCAATTGGATGCTTTGGCAAGGTATGTCATTCTGACTTACGACAAAACTAGCGATATAGAAGACATAAACCAAGCTAGAAAAGCGTTATTTATCAAGGGACGGGCAATGGACAGGCTGCCACCAACACTTGGTGCTCTTGAACAGCATGCAAAACGTGCTTATTTGCAAGCAGGATTGATCTGGGGTCAAAGTCTGATACCAAATCCTGAATATCCGAAATTCGAAAACTGGGGTTGGATGAAAGAAGACGGTATTTGGATGCCATTTTGGAGTACAACCAAAGAAACGTCCGCATCTGTTAAGGAATTGACGAAATGTTCATGCCGCAGCTGCATTAAAGGACGATGCAGTTGTAGGAAGTCGGGCCTTCCCTGTACTGGTCTCTGTAAGTGTGGAGGAGATTCCTGTGATATACATTAAAATAAATAATATATATAATTTTCACTGTGTATGTGACTGTATTTTACAAGCTTTTATTTAGTTTCACCTGTCCCGTTGTCTGTCGTTCTGTAATCAAATCTTGCAACTTAAATTTGATCCACTTCCCGGTTTCCGATTGAGCTGAAATTTAGAATGCATGTATAAATCGGATGACAATGCAATGTTATTGTGACATAGAGCTGATCTGATGATGGAGCCGGAAGGTGGCCATAGGAACTCCGTAATTAAATGATGCAACCCTATCGAGTTTGAGCTCATTAGATTCGTCTTGACAAGTACTTTGATACTATATGGTAACCAGGGTCTGATGATGGAGCAGGAAGGTGGCCATAGGAACTCCGTAATTAAACGACGCAACCCCATCGAGTTTGGGCTCATTGGATTAGTCTTGACAAGTATTTTGATACTGTATGGTAACCAGGGTCTGATGTTGGAGCCGGAAGGTGGCCATAGGAACTCCGTAATTAAACGACGCAACCCCATCGAGTTTGGGCTCATTGGATTAGTCTTGACGAGTACTTTGATACTATTTGGTAACCAGGGTCTCATGTTGGAGCCGGAAGGTGGCCATAGGAACTCCGTAATTAAACGATGCAACCCTATCGAGTTTGGGCTCATTGGATTAGTCTTGACAAGTACTTTGATACTGTATGGTAACCAGGGTCTGATGTTGGAGCCGGAAGGTGGCCATAGGAACTCCGTAATTAAACGACGCAACCCCATCGAGTTTGGGCTCATTGGATTAGTCTTGACGAGTACTTTGATACTACATGGTAACCAGGGTCTGATGTTGGAGCCGGAAGGTGGCCATAGGAACTCCGTAATTAAACGACGCAACCCCATCGAGTTTGGGCTCATTGGATTAGTCTTGACGAGTACTTTGATACTATATGGTAACCAGGGTCTGATGTTGGAGCCGGAAGGTGGCCATAGGAACTCCGTAATTAAACGATGCAACCCTATCGAGTTTGAGCTCATTGGATTAGTCTTGACGAGTACTTTGATACTGTATGGTAACCAGGGTCTGATGTTGGAGCCGGAAGGTGGCCATAGGAACTCCGTAATTGAACGACGCAACCCCATCGAGTTTGGGCTCATTGGATTAGTCTTGACAAGTACTTTGATACTGTATGGTAACCAGGGTCTGATGTTGGAGTTGGAAGGTGGCCATAGGAACTCCGTAATTGAACGACGTAACCCCGTCGAGTTTGGGCTCATTGGATTAGTCTTGACAAGTACTTTGATACTGTATGGTAACCAGGGTCTGATGTTGGAGTTGGAAGGTGGCCATAGGAACTCCGTAATTGAACGACGCAACCCCATCGAGTTTGGGCTCATTGGATTAGTCTTGACAAGTACTTTGATACTGTATGGTAACCAGGGTCTGATGTTGGAGCCGGAAGGTGGCCATAGGAACTCCGTAATTAAACGACGCAACCCCATCGAGTTTGGGCTCATTGGATTAGTCTTGACGAGTACTTAGATACTATATGGTAACTAGGGTCTGATGTTGGAGCCGGAAGGTGGCCATAGGAACTCCGTAATTGAACGACGCAACCCCATCGAGTTTGGGCTCATTGGATTAGTCTTGACAAGTACTTTGATACTGTATGGTAACCAGGGTCTGATGTTGGAGCCGGAAGGTGGCCATAGGAACTCCGTAATTGAACGATGCAACCCTATCGAGTTTGGGCTCATTGGATTAGTCTTGACAAGTACTTTGATACTGTATGGTAACCAGGGTCTGATGTTGGAGCCGGAAGGTGGCCATAGGAACTCCGTAATTGAACGACGCAACCCCATCGAGTTTGGGCTCATTGGATTAGTCTTGACGAGTACTTTGATACTATATGGTAACCAGGGTCTGATGTTGGAGTTGGAAGGTGGCCATAGGAACTCCGTAATTGAACGACGCAACCCCGTCGAGTTTGGGCTCATTGGATTAGTCTTGACGAGTACTTTGATACTATACGGTAACCAGGGTCTCATGTTGGAGCCGGAAGGTGGCCATAGGAACTCCGTAATTAAACGATGCAACCCTATCGAGTTCGGGCTCATTGGATTAGTCTTGACGAGTACTTTGATACTATATGGTAACCAGGCTCTGATGTTGGAGCCGGAAGGTGGCTATAGGAACTCCGTAATTAAACGACGCAACTCCACCGAGTTTGGTCTCGTTTGATTCGTCTTGACGAGTCTCTTGCTTTCGTCCCATATTAATTATATATGATTGATTGGATGGATGACCCAATGCCAAGGTGAGCACGTGCCGAGGGCTGAATGGTATGAGGGTGTATAAACATGTCTTGCCGCTAACGTTGCGCCTCAGAGTACCAGGGCGAACTCTGTTGTATTGTAGCCCTTATCCCTCTACAACGGACCTTTGGGGGGATGGACCGTTGTTTGTCCTATACTCGTGGGAATAACATGAAGAAAACAGAAACAACTACACAAAGAAAAATCAAAAAAGAATGATCAGATTGATATTAATAAAATAATCCACACGGACATTAACAAAACAGGAGGTCTTCCAAAAGAACTAGAAATATTTGTTGATGCTAAAGTTACGTTGAGGTCTAACGTTGACGTTGCTAAGGGACTTGTGAATGGAGCAATAGGTCACTTCACTGAAATCATGTGGCCGTATTACAGACGTGCTCAACTATACGATAGCGATGTACCATCGGTTCGCGTAGACTTTGGTAACGATGGCATTCACATAATACACCCTAAATCAGTTCAATTTCCTTCTAAATTTAATCACGGCACAGCTGAAAGAAGAATGCTCCCGATTGTCTTGTCTTGGGCTTCAACTGTGCATAAAATGCAGGGAACTACTGTAGATCATGCTGTTATTTATCTAGGCTCCAAATTGTTCGCTGCTGGTCAAGCTTATGTAGCTTTAAGCCGAGTTAGGTCTTTAGCAGGTCTTCAAATCGAAGAACTTGACTGCTCCAAGTTGACGTCGAAGAAACCTTGTAATGTTGATGCATTAAAAGAAATGGATAGAATGAGAAACGTAACAAATAATTAACAAGTGATTACATAATTTCAACATTATTGATATTTAAATCAGTATATATATTACATATCATGTGAACGAACTACGGACTTCATAACCGAATAACGCTGCTACGCGCTGCGAACTACGTCGTAGTAAATCTCGAATTAAAAATAGAGGTACTAAAAAGTTAAAAATAAAATTAAAGAAAAAAAAAACCTTTTTAAAAACAAGCTTTTATTATTTGTTTATAAAATGAACTAAAAAGTTAAAAATAAATTAACTCTAAAAAGAAATATAACACTTTGTAACTTGATTGTAACCTTTAACGACAAATAAGCGTCTTCGTCTAGGACAAAATAATTCCATATTGTACAAATTTATTTAATTTTAACACTAAAACTTTTCACCATACATAATTATTCAATCTCGTCCCCCCTCTTTATCATAGTCCCCATTTATAAATGAAAGCGTGTTACATTGTGATAGCTTGAGGAAAATGTTGTGTTGTATTAAATGTAACACGCTTTCATTTATAAATGGAGACTATGATAAAGAGGGGGACGAGATTCAATAATTATGTATGGTGAAAAGTTTTAGTGTTAAAATTAAATAAATTTGTACAATATGGAATTATTTTGTCCTAGACGAAGACGCTTATTTGTCGTTAAAGGTTACAATCAAGTTACAAAGTGTTATATTTCTTTTTAGAGTTAATTTATTTTTAACTTTTTAGTTCATTTTATAAACAAATAATAAAAGCTTGTTTTTAAAAAGGTTTTTTTTTCTTTAATTTTTTATTTCTGAAGCGTCTTTTATTTCATCTCGGACCACCTTTTCTTTTAACTCCAACGGCCGTTTCGAAAATTAATTTTGGTCTTGCAGGTAGTTTGAGTTTATTCTCGATGCAGTGTCTCACCTTTATCGAATAAAATGTATCGTTTATCCATTTTTGTCTCATCTAGTTGTTAGTTTTTGGTAAAAAATGATCACTCACGAAAAACCTCTGCTCCACCGCGTATAAGATCGTAACTGGCACTTACGCTGCGCAAGCGCGGGTGGCCGCCCCGTATTACCTGTCGTAAGTACACTTACTACAGTATACGACGGTGCTTTTTTAAGTTACGATAGTTTTCGGGTGTCAAAAACCTATTTGTAATAGGTTTTTTTATTTTTTTCTTCGTGGAACGGAAACATTGCTTAAAGATATGATGTTTTATGAAATAAAAAAAAATCACAAATTTCAAGTTACGACAACTTACGTAGGGGCCGTCGATTTATAAAAGCCGGACCAGTAGCCGTACCACGAGTTGGAGGGTAAAGGATACGTTAGGTTTTACTCGATAGGTAATTGATTATATCGCGCTCGCACTGATATATTGGAGCGAGCGCGATGGCCTGGCGGCTTTGAATAGTAAAACCACCTAACTATAGTCCAAATGCTCCCAACAATGGTCCAAAACTTAATCGAATATCTTCCATTAGGTGTGATTGTTATATTAATCGTGCTATTCATAGGCAAAGATTCCTCATTTATGATTCATGAATAACTGGAAAAAGCCAAAAAGAAGATTGGAACTGATACTTATTAGGAGCTGAAATTGTGGACCATAGTTGCAGTATTGGACTATAGTTGGGTGATTTTACCGCACTCAAAGCCTGGGGGGTTAGAAAAGTTGCCAATCGCTAACGCTCAATCAGCAATCGTAAACAAAAGGCAGCTAACTGTCTTTGTCGCACTAATACGAAAGAGTGACAGAGAGGGAAAACTACGATACGCAGTAGCGTAGAATCGCTAACGCTTAGTAAAGCGTTAGCGATTGGCAACTTGGCGAAGCACTGTAGGCTTAGCAGCACAGGATCAGTGCGACAATATGTCGCCTCGAGGTAGATTATCCGATCTCTTTTTAGTACGGGTCCTTAAATGAAAATACGGTCCCATCGTGAAGAAAGCATGAAACTTGGCATGAAGGTAGCTGGCATATATGTGCTTCAATTAAGATATGGAAGCACGTTAACAAATAATGTTTTCTCCCCCCCCCCCACCCCTTTTATCTCCCGAATTCCGGTTTTTCGAATTTTCTACGAAAACTATAAGACTGAGGAGTTTACTCTTCAGGGACCAAATCATCGTCACTAAATTACCTACAAAACGATACTACATTATACAGTGGTAAGATTAATATATTTCTGTCTACAGCCACCAGACATATTATGGAATTGTAAAAAAAAGGCAATTTTTTTTTTCTTGCTCCATTTGTAAGAAAACGACAAAAGAGGTGATAAAATAGGCTAGAATGTTAGATACCTTATACATTGAGCTACAAAATGACACCTATTTTGTAGTCGTAGAAGCATTACTTCCAGAGTTACAGCTTACCGCGTCTGAATCAAGTACTCGTTTTTTTACCTTTTTACAATACCACCTTTCTGTTAATTTTGTTTTGCTGAGATTTAGAGGTAAGGGTTTCAATAATTAAATAAAATTAAAGAAAAAAAAACCTTTTTAAAAACAAGCTTTTATTATTTGTTTATAAAATGAACTAAAAAGTTAAAAATAAATTAACTCTAAAAAGAAATATAACACTTTGTAACTTGATTGTAACCTTTAACGACAAATAAGCGTCTTCGTCTAGGACAAAATAATTCCATATTGTACAAATTTATTTAATTTTAACACTAAAACTTTTCACCATACATAATTATTGAATCTCGTCCCCCTCTTTATCATAGTCTCCATTTATAAATGAAAGCGTGTTACATTTAATACAACACAACATTTTCCTCAAGCTATCACAATGTAACACGCTTTCATTTATAAATGGGGACTATGATAAAGAGGGGGGACGAGATTGAATAATTATGTATGGTGAAAAGTTTTAGTGTTAAAATTAAATAAATTTGTACAATATGGAATTATTTTGTCCTAGACGAAGACGCTTATTTGTCGTTAAAGGTTACAATCAAGTTACAAAGTGTTATATTTCTTTTTAGAGTTAATTTATTTTTAACTTTTTAGTTCATTTTATAAACAAATAATAAAAGCTTGTTTTTAAAAAGGTTTTTTTTTTCTTTAATTTTATTTTTAACTTTTTAGTACCTCTATTTTTAATTCGAGATTTACTACGACGTAGTTCGCAGCGCGTAGCAGCGTTATTCGGTTATGAAGTCCGTAGTTCGTTCACATGATATGTAATATATATACTGATTTAAATATCAATAATGTTGAAATTATGTAATCACTTGTTAATTATTTGTTACGTTTCTCATTCTATCCATTTCTTTTAATGCATCAACATTACAAGGTTTCTTCGACGTCAACTTGGAGCAGTCAAGTTCTTCGATTTGAAGACCTGCTAAAGACCTAACTCGGCTTAAAGCTACATAAGCTTGACCAGCAGCGAACAATTTGGAGCCTAGATAAATAACAGCATGATCTACAGTAGTTCCCTGCATTTTATGCACAGTTGAAGCCCAAGACAAGACAATCGGGAGCATTCTTCTTTCAGCTGTGCCGTGATTAAATTTAGAAGGAAATTGAACTGATTTAGGGTGTATTATGTGAATGCCATCGTTACCAAAGTCTACGCGAACCGATGGTACATCGCTATCGTATAGTTGAGCACGTCTGTAATACGGCCACATGATTTCAGTGAAGTGACCTATTGCTCCATTCACAAGTCCCTTAGCAACGTCAACGTTAGACCTCAACGTAACTTTAGCATCAACAAATATTTCTAGTTCTTTTGGAAGACCTCCTGTTTTGTTAATGTCCGTGTGGATTATTTTATTAATATCAATCTGATCATTCTTTTTTGATTTTTCTTTGTGTAGTTGTTTCTGTTTTCTTCATGTTATTCCCACGAGTATAGGACAAACAACGGTCCATCCCCCCAAAGGTCCGTTGTAGAGGGATAAGGGCTACAATACAACAGAGTTCGCCCTGGTACTCTGAGGCGCAACGTTAGCGGCAAGACATGTTTATACACCCTCATACCATTCAGCCCTCGGCACGTGCTCACCTTGGCATTGGGTCATCCATCCAATCAATCATATATAATTAATATGGGACGAAAGCAAGAGACTCGTCAAGACGAATCAAACGAGACCAAACTCGGTGGAGTTGCGTCGTTTAATTACGGAGTTCCTATAGCCACCTTCCGGCTCCAACATCAGAGCCTGGTTACCATATAGTATCAAAGTACTCGTCAAGACTAATCCAATGAGCCCGAACTCGATAGGGTTGCATCGTTTAATTACGGAGTTCCTATGGCCACCTTCCGGCTCCAACATGAGACCCTGGTTACCGTATAGTATCAAAGTACTCGTCAAGACTAATCCAATGAGCCCAAACTCGACGGGGTTGCGTCGTTCAATTACGGAGTTCCTATGGCCACCTTCCAACTCCAACATCAGACCCTGGTTACCATATAGTATCAAAGTACTCGTCAAGACTAATCCAATGAGCCCAAACTCGATGGGGTTGCGTCGTTCAATTACGGAGTTCCTATGGCCACCTTCCGGCTCCAACATCAGACCCTGGTTACCATACAGTATCAAAGTACTTGTCAAGACTAATCCAATGAGCCCAAACTCGATAGGGTTGCATCGTTCAATTACGGAGTTCCTATGGCCACCTTCCGGCTCCAACATCAGACCCTGGTTACCATACAGTATCAAAGTACTTGTCAAGACTAATCCAATGAGCCCAAACTCGATGGGGTTGCGTCGTTCAATTACGGAGTTCCTATGGCCACCTTCCGGCTCCAACATCAGACCCTAGTTACCATATAGTATCTAAGTACTCGTCAAGACTAATCCAATGAGCCCAAACTCGATGGGGTTGCGTCGTTTAATTACGGAGTTCCTATGGCCACCTTCCGGCTCCAACATCAGACCCTGGTTACCATACAGTATCAAAGTACTTGTCAAGACTAATCCAATGAGCCCAAACTCGATGGGGTTGCGTCGTTCAATTACGGAGTTCCTATGGCCACCTTCCAACTCCAACATCAGACCCTGGTTACCATACAGTATCAAAGTACTTGTCAAGACTAATCCAATGAGCCCAAACTCGACGGGGTTACGTCGTTCAATTACGGAGTTCCTATGGCCACCTTCCAACTCCAACATCAGACCCTGGTTACCATACAGTATCAAAGTACTTGTCAAGACTAATCCAATGAGCCCAAACTCGATGGGGTTGCGTCGTTCAATTACGGAGTTCCTATGGCCACCTTCCGGCTCCAACATCAGACCCTGGTTACCATACAGTATCAAAGTACTCGTCAAGACTAATCCAATGAGCTCAAACTCGATAGGGTTGCATCGTTTAATTACGGAGTTCCTATGGCCACCTTCCGGCTCCAACATCAGACCCTGGTTACCATATAGTATCAAAGTACTCGTCAAGACTAATCCAATGAGCCCAAACTCGATGGGGTTGCGTCGTTTAATTACGGAGTTCCTATGGCCACCTTCCGGCTCCAACATCAGACCCTGGTTACCATACAGTATCAAAGTACTTGTCAAGACTAATCCAATGAGCCCGAACTCGATAGGGTTGCATCGTTTAATTACGGAGTTCCTATGGCCACTTTCTGGCTCCAACATGAGACCCTGGTTACCAAATAGTATCAAAGTACTCGTCAAGACTAATCCAATGAGCCCAAACTCGACGGGGTTACGTCGTTCAATTACGGAGTTCCTATGGCCACCTTCCAACTCCAACATCAGACCCTGGTTACCATACAGTATCAAAGTACTTGTCAAGACTAATCCAATGAGCCCAAACTCGATGTGGTTGCGTCGTTCAATTACGGAGTTCCTATGGCCACCTTCCGGTTCCAACATCAGACCCTGGTTACCATACAGTATCAAAGGACTTGTCAAGACTAATCCAATGAGCCCAAACTCGATAGGGTTGCATCGTTTAATTACGGAGTTCCTATGGCCATCTTCCGGCTCCAACATCAGACCCTGGTTACCGTATAGTATCAAAGTACTCGTCAAGACTAATCCAATGAGCTCAAACTCGATAGGGTTGCGTCGTTTAATTACGGAGTTCCTATGGCCACCTTCCGGCTCCAACATCAGACCCTGGTTACCATGTAGTATCAAAGTACTCGTCAAGACTAATCCAATGAGCCCAAACTCGATGGGGTTGCGTCGTTTAATTACGGAGTTCCTATGGCCACCTTCCGGCTCCAACATCAGACCCTGGTTACCATACAGTATCAAAGTACTTGTCAAGACTAATCCAATGAGCCCAAACTCGATAGGGTTGCATCGTTTAATTACGGAGTTCCTATGGCCACCTTCCGGCTCCAACATGAGACCCTGGTTACCAAATAGTATCAAAGTACTCGTCAAGACTAATCCAATGAGCCCAAACTCGATGGGGTTGCGTCGTTTAATTACGGAGTTCCTATGGCCACCTTCCGGCTCCAACATCAGACCCTGGTTACCATACAGTATCAAAATACTTGTCAAGACTAATCAAATGAGCCCAAACTCGATGGGGTTGCGTCGTTTAATTACGGAGTTCCTATGGCCACCTTCCTGCTCCATCATCAGACCCTGGTTACCATATAGTATCAAAGTACTTGTCAAGACGAATCTAATGAGCTCAAACTCGATAGGGTTGCATCATTTAATTACGGAGTTACTATGGCCACCTTCCGGCTCCATCATCAGATCAGCTCTATGTCACAATAACATTGCATTGTCATCCGATTTATACATGCATTCTAAATTTCAGCTCAATCGGAAACCGGGAAGTGGATCAAATTTAAGTTGCAAGATTTGATTACAGAACGACAGACAACGGGACAGGTGAAACTAAATAAAAGCTTGTAAAAATGATTTAAAACCACTAAGCAAAGTTGGCAATCTCTTGGATTTCACTCAGAAATCTTGTGCGAATTAATTAGCATGTATTTAGATTTTTTTTTATAATACCGGTGAATACTGTAGTATGTTATCACTTACCACAGCTTACTTCGGAGTTTAAGATCGGTCTTTTGTCTTAAGTTTAACATACTACTATTTACGTTGGATTTTATTTATTTTTTTGTGTTGTATGTGTACTTGAGACATTTTTCGACGGAAATTGTTTTTAAATTTCTATTGTAAGTGATATTTAAGACAGTATGCGCCGGATCAAATACAGAGTTACTACAATTTACAATTATAATGTTGGCGTATTTCAATAATTTCTGCTCATTATACAGGTTCGCCGCAAAACAATCATATCACTTTTATTATTAAATACTGCAGCAGTTGGTGGGTTCTCTTACGAGTATTTAGTCATCAGACATCAGTGAAATCATCGTCTGCAGATCGCCGATTTGACTGATGACTGTATGAAATCGCCAACAGCTGCAGTATCTAATCATGAAAGCGATATGACTGTTCTTTAAGATTATAATTACGTTGAAAAACACTTAATATTGATCTCATATGATGTAGTTGAAGCTAAAGGCATTTTTGTTAACTGACTTATTGTTATGTCTGTGCACTGTGAGAGTAGAAGTTGACTAATTTGCCATGTATAGACAAAATTACGCAACATAAATTACGTTTCTAATGCTGAATAACAGACTGTTTTTATGTTCTAACTAAATGCACAAAATTATAATTAAACGATTAAACTCGGTAAATGGTGGTCTTGCGCCGGCACCTGATGTCATGTCCGACTGCAGGTTTGTGTCACCAAACACTACGTAACAGATGATAAGCACACGAAGTCACTGTGTGCACAAAACAATCATTATTAGCTCGGATATTACCGGCTTCCATGCTGTTGGCTTAGTCCAGCCCCCATCCCGATTGAAATTAATCTTAATCGCTCTGTATATCTTCCGTGGCAGGTAGCATCTTTACCTTACCTGCATCCTCGTTTTATCAAAGCGTTTAAGAAATGCAATGTCTGTATCGTATGCGTCCACCACAGCCGAGTTGTTTATCTCCCTGTCATTGACGCTCCATATGTGCTCCGAGTCTAGACTCATTACGTCGTCTTTACCGAAGTCGTACGGTATCTCATAAACACTCGAGCTGCCAAGTGAATTTCCGTCCTTTGGAAAGCATAAGAAATACTTATATTGGTATGAGGACGCAAAATGGTCTTAATGCTAAACCTCCGGCGTAATAGGCGTCCAATTTCGTTTGTCACTCCTTTAATATGAGGCAAGAATACTGGTGCCCTGTCTCCTGTGTGGTGATGTCGAAACGTCCCTGAGCTCCTTGTACGCTGACTTTGTCACCAACCATATCTGTTCCTCTCCAAGCTCGTCTGACATGTTGCAACATTTGTAATAACTTAGATAATAGGAGGTAATAGGACATACCTGTATCCAGCAGTCGACTGAAGTCGACGGCGAATGATGTGATGTGAATAAACGACATAAACTCATTTCGCATGTATTGTGAATCACAGAACCGCGAGAAAAGGTTTGCGAGATAATGGTATAAGCCAGTTAGCAGGTAGCTTTTCTATAGACTTTTTGTGACAGACGATCATTCTGACCTAGTATTACTAACCCATCAGGATAACGAAATATGCCATCCACCTCGATCATCGGTCAGTAACACATCAACAACTCTATCAGGAATTACAGCAATAACGTCATCCACATTTTGTAATCAGCATCTCGGCCTATTCGGACAACTCTCGAATGCCCTCTGCTCAAATTTATCCATGAAAATATTGACCAGTACCAGAACTACAACATTATAAGAGAACTCTTTGCTTCAATCTGCAAATAACACTCCCCTCACCAAACGAAATAGCAACTATTCACAATATCTTTAGTTAGTTTTATGGGTGAATAAACTTTTTTCTGTCTGTTGTTGCCATGATTACGGTCACCTGAGTCATTGATGGTTTTATGCAAAATTATGACACTTAAATTATGCAAACATGCATGTAGTACATGTTTGTAGGTGGCCCATTAAGGGACGGACTTACCAACACCAGAAAAATGCATGTTCGCATAGTTAAAATAGCATAATCTTGCATAAAACCAGCGTGACTCAGACGACCATAAGTACTCGCAAACAATGAAGCTACAACATGCTCAACTACATAATGTCGTCTTCATTCAACACGACATTTTCCAGAAAATGTACAAAAATACTGTACTTGATCTATTTTTCATAATAAAACATACAAAAAACTATGCACCTGCTTAATTTTCTCAAAATATTCCATCAGGGTTCCATAAAAATACTAAAATGTAAATGTTTGTTAAATGGCATAATATAGTAACTAGCAAAAAGTTTTTATAATGAATCCGCAAAATAATGTAGTAAATAACAGATACGACAAAACTTACACGCATAATTCCGACGTATCTCGTAGTATGTATAACTTACGATCAAAAACCATTTATGACCACCAGCGTAAAGTGAAGTTAGTAACACATACCACAATTTTTAGATTTTTTTTCCATCATATACTATCGTAAGTGTAATTCCGGCAAAAATATGAAATATATCAGAAAAGTAATTATATCACTATAAAGACAGTATCTTTATTAATGTTTATGCCAATTTTCAAAGCAATCCGTTGAACTATGTGACCACCATACACGTTATAAACGTTAAAGTGCTCTCCTGTAAACTTGCCATTTTCAACTTACGACAACTTACGTAGGGGCCGTCGAAATAGGTGGTCATGATAATACTTACAGTCTCCATCAGTATCATGGCGTAAAGGTGCATTTTGACCAAACGAGCATTCGCTCATTCTATCCCCCACTCTATGAAATTCGTTCGTTACACAAAACGTGATTCGTCCAAATTCGTTGATTGTGAACAGCGTTGTTATAGTGGACACATTACTGCGATCACTAATCCGCTTGGTATTTACCTCCTAATGCGTCTATACACATAGTTAATAGGAGAGGCCTACGTCCAGCAGTGGATTGAGATAGGCTGATGATGTGATACATATTTTGGTTTGCGCACGCAGCATTTTCATATTAATAATAATGCTAAAATCGGGTGTGTCCACGGTTTGCATTGCACATGATTAAGACTCGCGGCAGCATTCCCCCTTATTCTTCCCCCGTCTCCTAAAGGTGCATTCAGACCAAACGAACATTCGCTATTCTAACCCCCCACAAAACGTGATTGGTTGATTTCTTAGAGCGGGGATTAGAACAGCGAATGCTCTTTTGGTCTGAATGCACCTTAACTTCGCAAACTGCTAAGTATAGTTTGTCCCTTTTGGTCCTATCAATATGCCTGTAAGAGGCGCTAAGTATTGTTTATCCCTTTCGCCCCTACAGACATATTTATAAGACCGAAAAGAAGAAACAATACATAGCTAAATTAGGAGACGTTTATGGAGGAGTTTATAAGGAGGTAGACTATACGCCCCTCTTTTGTTAACGTAGTAAAAGATGGCAAGTTTATCTCACGACGACATACTGTCGCACCAATCATGCGCTAAGCCTGTCTAACACGTTGTTCGAGTCGATTCGCCAGTCAGTTAACTACCGCTCGCGGTTCACCTCGGCAAAAACCGTATTTTCGTCTCTTGCGCAGATTGTCGCAAACTTTACAGTGAACATGTTTACATTCGTACTCGTATTATGCGCGTGTTTTGTTCTGTGCTTTGGGCAGAAGGAACTTGATTATAATGAAACGGAATTAAAGACCAACATACATAAATGGAGCTTCCGTTGGGCGATGGGCAATACCTCATTAGAGTTGTTATATCATGTGGCAAGAAAGCATGTAGAGGAAAATATTATTTTATCTCCGTTAATGGCGTGGGTGCTTCTAGCGGCGACTGCGGATGGTGCGGCGAGCAACACTCGTAAACAAATACTCTTAGCTTTACGCCTCAGAACAAACAAAAAAGAAATACAATTCAAGCCTTATTTTAAAGAAACCGCGCGATGGCTACCCACATACTCCACTGCGGTCCAATTTACGAAATTCAATGGCATTTTTATGGACAGGGCTAAGTATATGCTAACTGATTTTCGTCAAAATTTAGACGCGATTTATGACACTGACGCAATAAATTTAGATTACAGGAACATTACACTAACAGCCGCTGTCATCAACCGAGCTGTCTCTTTGATGACCGATGACATGATTCACACATTAGTTAATGAAAGTCAGTTAAATAAGGCATATATGATTATTGCCAATGCTGTTTATTTTAAAGGTCAATGGACTGTGGCTTTTAATAGACACTCTACAAATAGACAAGATTTTTATAACAATAGTGGAGATAAAATTGGCGAAGTGAACATGATGTACAATAGATACGCATACCCCTTTGCCGATATTACAGAACTTCAAGCAAGGGTGATTGAGTTGCCTTACGGTCAGGAAAACCAGCTGTCCATGATAATAATGCTGCCATATATCGGAGTAACTGTGTTAGAAATGTACTCCAATTTTCGTAAACAACATCCAGCAATAATATTACAAAAGCTGAAACTAGCTCAAGAAAAACACGATGAAATAGATTGCTTTATCCCACGATTTCGATTTTATTTAGATGTAGAATTGGGTGAAGTTTTAAAAGACAAAATGGGAATCGTTGATCTATTTGACCAAAAGACGGCAAATTTAGGTAATTTAGCCCTGTTTCCCGTTTATGTTGGTCATTTTATCCATAAAATAGAAATTGAGGTAACAGAAGAAGGTGTGAAAGAGTACAGCACTAGAACGTCAGAGTTTACAAATCAATCTAAAATTGAAACGTTCCAAGCTAACAGGCCTTTTATTTTATTTATTGTGGAAAAACACACAGATATTATCATTTTGACAGGAGTCTACCGAAAACCATTTTTGTTTTGAAAAGGAAGATAGGAAGCCTATTGTTCGCAATGGAAATTTTATGTTACCATAAATATATTCGTTTCTGCTAACATAATCAATTACTTTTCATTACCTACATCATTAGCTCTAAATATAAGGTACTATAGTTCTAACATTCTTTCATACAGTAAAACAAATCTAATTATACATAACAATTTTATTCCAAAAATACGCACGAAGCGTTTCGCTTCGACTTTCCTTATGCGAACTGCCAAGAAGTGGAATTGGAATTGCCCGAATCTGTGTTTCCGCATTTGTACAATCTGAAATATCTTCAAAAGCTTGAGCGTGCTCCACCGTAGACTGCATCATCAATTCCTCACTTACCAGCAGGTATGATCGTGGTCAAACGTCTACTTATTCTAAATAAAAAAATAATGATAAATAAATTTTAAGGTCATCTTCAAGCAATTTGTAAATTTTTTTTATACCTACCTATTAGGGTGGATCGATTTTTTTTTTTTTCGATTTTCGAAATGGGCTGGTTCTAAATCGATGCTCCATAATAAAGTAAATGAAAAACATTATGGTCAATTCTTAATATTCGTACATATTGTACTGCCCCAAGACCACTGAAAATATGAAAATTATAGACAGATCTAAGTCGGTGTTTAAGGCCATTAAAAGAAAATAAAAATATTCAAATCATCTATTTATTACTAAAAAAGATGCAAATAATCTAGTAGTACACATTTCTTGCAATTAACATGACTTTTTATCTTAGAAAATACCTTGGAAAATTGACAAAATTTCGCACGCTTACATTAGTTTGTAATTCTCTTTGTGTTAAATACCGGCATTATTTTCCGCGATTCTAGCCTAGTCTTTATAACTATTATCAGACGCAGACTACAACGATACACCAAAATTATAGTTATCTTTGCCAAAATGTGGCCCACAGATTACAATATGGTTGATGTTTGACAGGCTTGGGGCAGTATTAAAACTAAGAAATTAAAAAAAAATAAGTTAATTTCCTATTAAAGTAATAAGCAGAGCATCTACTTTTCACTAGCCCATTACGTTTGAAATAAAATAAAAAAACTCGTACAACCGCGATCCACCCTACTACCTATGTCCAGTGTATTCACATTTTTTGGTAATTCCCAGTCCATTGACTTTTTATGGAATTTCTCATGAGTCAACTCAGGGCCGGATTGGGAGGGGGGGGGGGCAACCGAGGCTACAGCCCCGGGGCCTCCACAAAAGAGGGGCCCCCACAATAGAGATTTGGAAAAAAAAAACAAATTCTAACTAGTAATTTTTTTTTTTTTGAGTATTGAAAGTGATCTTAAGATCTACTCCGGGAACTAGATTTCAGCGAAATCATCAATGATTTTTCGACGAAGCTTGGAAGATTCCGTTCGTAAACGCTAAAGTTTAATTTCAGATAGTCCTCGTTTCCGGTTATATTTACATGTTTGTTAAATAATAAAATAATAAAACTTGTTTCCACAAAAAAATATTTATTCAAAAACTTGACGGAAAAAATTGGGAGACAGGGGGCCTCCACTCCTTTGTTGCCCCGAAGCCTCTCAACCTCTAAATCCGGCCCTGAGTCAACTGTCGAAGATTGGCCATATTTTATTTAAATTACCTTTAAGTAGGTATGTGATTCCGTACCACATTTTTGGTCCGCTGCTTACAAGTTTGCGTGCCTGCAAAAATACTAAAGTAATAAAAATGGTTGCAATAGTAGCATTTTATTTTGTGATCATCAGTTTCGCTTGCTATTGTTTAGCAGTTTTACCAATAAGTGAGTATTGTTCCTAGTTAGTTTACCTATTTTAAGCAATTTATACGAAGGTAGAAGTAACTTTTAAAATTGTTTTGACTCAACCGAAACGCCCAAAAAATATTGATAGGTATCGTAAATTAGGATGAGTTAAGACGAATTTGAAGTCCAACTCTCGATAAAAGTTTATTTATTTACTTTACACTGACTACAGTATTCAGTGTTTAGTCTATTTTCGTTTTAGTTATTATTTGTAATTGCATTTCATAATGTAGACGGTATTTCTAAGAAAGAAAGATCATCATGAACCATGGCAATAACAGACAGAAAAAAGTTGATTCACTCGAAAAAAGTAGTTCATATTTATTTGAAGCAATAAACGAGTCTTGAGACGTTTTCTTTTGCAATATTATTACCACAGAGGGCTGCAACGACTGCGTTGTCTACAACTATTGTGAAGCTGCCGTGACGCTTCTTAGTAAGAGGGACCCAGCTGCGGACACCCAGCTTAGGAGTGCTTTTTGCGGGTTTGATTCTAACCAACTACCTATGGTAAGTAGAATAAAGCTCATAGTGGATTATAAATTTATAATTATCAAGATGATATTGACACAATTATCATAATATGTAAAGCACCAGCCTTATGATTATATTTACAAACACTCGTCATATTTTTTTATTTTTCAATTAAATTATCGCTGCACGTGTACACCTGAGATAAAATCCCTTTCTTTATATGATTGTATACTTAGTATTTGTTAGGAAGGTATCCCAATTTTAGAACCGAAAAGAAACTCGGAGACATTTCTTTCCAAAAAACACTATATTGTAAAATCTAGTAAAATCTACATGCATTTAAACAAAAATACATATTTTTAACTAACGATTATGGAATTTAGAAAACTCCCGTAAAAATAATAATGCATTTTTTTTTAATGTGACATCGTCCAGATCTTGCTTGTTTTCTTTATGGTAATATTAACTACTACATATCCCTAGCTGATAGTAGATATATTATAATCAAATTTATTTCATGAATTACTGCCGCGGTAACTGAAGAAAATATCGATTAATATGTACTGTAGTGTGTATCTATAATGTAATTTTATTAAATTAATACAGTAAACCTTAATATAAACAAAAACTAATTTAATAAAATTACATTATAAACAGACAATAGATTGATTTTGACGTAGATTTTTTTAAATGAGCTAATGGTTTTCGTTGTGTAGTTTAAAATATTATTCAAGAGTAAAGAAAGACTTTCATTAATACTGTGCTCACATTTTCATCACTTACCTTCCAGGTATGCTGTTCCGAACTGACAATAGAACATCCGACTGATGCCGTCGAGAACCACCCTAATCTCTCTCTACTGCCCGACAGCTGTGGCAAGAACAAGAAGAAAATAGGAGGTAGGTGATTATAATTACCTTATAATTTCTAATTTATTACTAGGATTATAAATTATCTATTTTTAATCATGAACTTGAATAATAGGTATTTAATTTCAATACAGAGGTTTTTTTATTCACCGGTCATATTTTAGAGGGTTAATTCTGAGGTCACATTACTGAACTTTTACAATATACAGGGTGGAAAGGGACGATGTACCTTCCCGCTACCAACCGAGTCTACCAACCATTACGATGAACTTTCAGTATCTTGTACCAACATAGAAATATGAAAAAAAAATGTTGACCCCTCATACAAAGTGAGTGATTAGTTAGAGTTCAATAGTATGGAAAAGTCAATTTTCCATGTGCGTTTTCGATGTTGGTCCCATACTGAAAGTTCGTCGTAATGGTTGGTAGACTCGGTCGGTAGCGGGAAGGAACGTCGTCCCTTTCCACCCTGTAAAACTTTTATATTTCAACCAACTAAATCTCGCATACTATCTTTAGTGGTAAATATAATTACATACAGGTACACTCAACCACAAGGTGGACTGATGACTTGGTGAAGGCCGCAGGAGTTCGCTGGATGCGGATGGCACAGGACCGATCATTGTGGCAATCTTTGGGGGAGGCCTATGTTCAGCAGTGGACGTCTTTTGGCTGATATGATGATGATGACACTCAACCAATTGGAGCACTCAGGATCTATGTCAAAGTGACGCTGTAAATCAAATTGTAAGAAATCTCTTACTACTTGTCATTTTGACAAGGTTCAAAAGTGGGCTAGGCTAGGGTTCCTATTGGTTGACTGTACGTAGTGTTTTGACAAGTATTGAGCAAGCGATAATTCTAAGCACATAATACTAAAACTGTGGAAAACGGATAAACTCGCCTATATTCATTGAATTCTTCATCCCGACGTTTCGAACACTTTACAGGGTTCGTGGTCTGCGGAGGACCACGGTCTTAGTTTTATTTCATATGTAATCCACGCGATAACCGAAGAAAATATCACAAACAAAATATAAATATTATGATTATGATTATTTAGGTTTTGTGTGCTGAGTATACTAGATAAATCACGGTAAAAGGAACATCATAATCATCATAATATCAGCCGAAAGACGTCCACTGCTGAACATAGGCCTCCCCCAAAGATTGCCACAATGACCGGTCCTGTGCCACCCGCATCCAGCGGACTCCTGCGACCTTCACCAGGGCATCAAAGGAACATTATATTCAACCTAGTTCAGATCAATACTGGACTTAGGCTTCTAGGTAGACCTCTTAGGCTCATAGGCATAGGAGAACCCGCCTGTTATATATATAATTTTTTTTCTGGCAGGAGGCCGACCAGCTAGGCGATATGAGCTTCCATGGATGGCACTACTAGCTTATGATACACGTAAGTTTCCCTAAGTTAAGGAAAGTGTCTTTGAAAATAGCTTAAAATAACGGAGAATTGTAGGTACCATTAACGCTATCAACGGGTACAGCTAATAGTTTCAAATGAATACAATTTTGGGTTCTCTGGCTTTTCGCCGAAAATTGTATTGCCGAATTTCACTTCCCAACCAACTTTTCGCAGAAGTCATTGGGCCGAATATCATTTCCAAACTTTACATAATCCAACCCAACCTAGTGGGTATTTCTCATTTCCCAACTATGGGGTTGGGAAATGCAATGGTTGCGAATTAATTAATCGTCAAAAGTTATTCGGCCGTAGGGTGAATATCTTAGCGTTTCAACCGCCTAATTTTGGTGGCATCATATTTGCCGAAGTTTCTATTCGTTACAATGCGCTACTTTGTCATTTGAAGGAGGCACGGTATCTTATACAAATGACGAAGTATAACATTGAGACGTTTAGAAACTTCGGCGAAAATGATGCCACCGAAATTAGGCGGTCAAAATGCTCAGATATTCAGCCTATAACATAACACTTCTGCGAAAAGTTGGTTGGGAAATGAAATTCGGCAATTCAATTTTCGGCGAAAAGGCAGGATACCACAATTTTCAATTGAACTTGTTTCATTCCAGCCTTGGGACTCCAGTTTAAATGCGGTGGCAGCGCAATAAACGAAAGATACGTGCTGACTGCAGCCCACTGCTTGTCAGACTCGGAATTGATTGGCGTAAGGTTAGGAGAGCTTGATATAGACGCCACCACTGCGTGTCACGATATTCAGAACTGCAGGGATATGATACAGGTACTCAAGTAACCTTTTAACTAACGACTGATATGTTGACACCGCAGGTTCAACGCAAAAGACCTACTCGTATATATATATAAGTCCTGGTCAATATAAACATAATACAGAGCAATATAAACATAAACGCACGTACATAAAGTTCACATTCAGCTATGAAATTTTACTGACGTGGCATCAAAAAGGTTAATCTTATGCTTGCCAAGATATATCAGTAGTCAGTAGCCCCAAAATAATTATGATGCCAATGCCAACTCTTTCAATGTTGCTTGGCTTTTCGAACAGTATATGGGCTGAGAAAATATCCAGATTGATAAGGATTCATTTACTAGCCTTACAGCAGCAACCCGCAGCCCCCAGGCAGCCACTGAAGTTCATCCTGATCTGATTTTGAAGTTTGCATAATGTATAGATTTTACTCGTATATTTCTATTCCCCTGTCTATTTAAATATCAATGGCTACCTTTACAATGTCTTCTTAGTCGCTTGCTAGTTTAACCTGGGGCATCATTAATATTTACAGGACTTGCGAATTGAGGAAGCCATACCTCATCCTGAATACAGCGGAAGACCCAATGTTAGGAACGATATTGGACTACTAAGACTCTGGAAACCAATAGACTTATCTTTGAGTGAGTACCACAGCCTTCACCGAAAGTCAAACTAATATGAATATTCTCATAATTATATGCAACGATACAAAAAGTTTCAATGAAAAGTGTCGTACTTGTTGCATCCGTACTCTTTTGTGCTCTAAGTAGATTGGGGTTCAGCCCTCTTTCTTGATTTTATCGCCACATTTTTATATTTTGTTATCCTCCGTTGTCTATTTAGTATTGAATATGACTTACAAAAGTTACAAAATTGGAGGTTCCTTATAGGTTCCTAGTTCGATTACGGTCTAACGGCACATGTACAATCATTATCATAAATTATTTGTTTCTTGGGCACAACTAGTTATTTTTTTTGTATCTATCAGGTATTTCGATTTGTTCCAGATTGTCCCATAAAGTTTTTTTTTATTTTCCGCAGGAAATGCCGGAGTAATCTGTTTACCGGTGACTCGAGAACAGAGGAGTCGTGTTCTGGACAAACAAGTCGCCACGATTGCTGGTTGGGGATTTACGGAGAAGGGATACATGTCACCAATACTACGTACTGTTTCTGTTCCCATATACAGCGCTGAAGTCTGCCAGCAGCTGTATAATAGGTAATATATTGAGGTAAACCCAGCCACGAATAGTTACGACTAAGATTTCTCCTTCAGGGCAGCAAACTGTTTAAAATTGAATATAATCGAATATCACAATTTCATGTACACCTACTTTATTGGTGTATATTGATTTAGGGCAAAAGTTATAGTAAATTATAATGATGTTAAAATATATTCGAACTACATTATTGCTGTTAATAATGCTATTAATGCGTTACATTTTTTAAATGTGTTGAATCATTTGTTGACAATGTCTACATTATTTTTATCAAAAATTATTCAAAATTATACTTTTTGAATTCCTGTTTAAACATTTCTTACAGAGGCAGAAAAACTGATGAAGAAGACGAAACACTCAACAAGCTATGCGCCGGGCGAGCAGGCATGGGTTCTTGCGACGGAGACTCGGGTGGTCCTTTGGTCGTTGAGGGTCTAGGAGGTGAATCCATCCAATATGGCGTGGATTCGTACGGACCTACGCTCTGCGGCGCTGACTTTCCTACCGCTTACACCGATGTCACCAAATACATGAAATGGATCCTTGATACTATTAAACCGTAACTTTTGTATTATGCAAATTTACAGCTTTCGTTGATAAGGAAAGAAACACTAATTTTAATACTCGATTTCACCAAACTGTTATTCGAAGAATAACTCTTAGATACTTTAGATAGTAATGTGACAATGTCACAACTCCGCAGTTCTCCGCATTTGACACTACGAGTAGCACCTGAAGATGCGGTTAAACTAAAAGAGCATTCGCTGTTCTAACCTCCCACTCTACGAAATACGATCGGTACACAAAACGTGATTGGTTGATTTCTTAGAACCGGTGCTAGAACAGCGAATCCTCTTTTAGTTTAATAACCGCACCTTGAGAGTAAGCGTTATTTTTTCGATAAAATTAAGGCTTATAGCTTGTAAACTCCATTGAATCGTCATAAAAAAGAGCAAAATAAGGAAGTGTCAATAAAAATCAGTGATGAAATAAATATAGTTTAATTAAATTAAGCTTACACTAAATAATTTCCAATCATTCGCCATCAGGAATATCTCCTCTGTGTACGACTGGTTTCTTTTTTCTAACCACGCGACGCCGCATTGGTCTAGCGTGCCCGGACACTTGACCTTCCTCCGGAGCAGGCGTGGACGTTCCAGGTGCCAACACTAGAGTTCCAGGTGGATAGTTATCGGTTGCTGACGGCACTGACTCCTGACTATCCAATGATTCCTGAATGGTGGCTTCAGTTCTCGTCGCTTCCTCTAGCTGCACAGCAATGCTATTGTGCCCATCATCCTTAAGGGTTATACTTGACCCATCAGGATTTCGTGACTTGAAGGAAAAAGTAGAACCTGGTGTTGAATCTGGTACTATAATTGGATTGTTGGATAGGGAATTCTGCTGGTTTATAGTCGGTCCAGTTGGAATCGGCATAGAGCTTGCTGGGACTGGTGTAGGGATAGTGGGGTCAGGAATAATTGTTGGGCTAGACAAATGACCCGCTGGTTCAGAAGCAGTCGGGTTTTGTACAGAATGATCTACATAGTCACTACGAGAGTCTTCCGGAGGGTTCATCGCGCTTGGAGGCAGATTAGTCTTAACACCATTTGGGAACTCGTTAGAGTATTCATATACGCCTTGATTCGTCATTTGTTTATAAGAAAAGGAAGAAGGTTGATTATCCTTTTCAATTTGTGCAGTTCGCATGTTGATCATTGGAGGTGGCACAGGTGGTCCAGTAGGTCTGTGTTCCATGGTGTTTACGGTTGGCTGGGGTGACGCAATTGGCTGGTTTATTTGGCTTGTAACTTGTTTGTAAGAAAAAGATGAAGATGGCGACTGGGGCTCCATTGGTGCTTGTGGCACACTTTGAGATGATACAAACGGAGACCTTTGGTGGAATCCAGATTGCTTGCGTTCTGCCATGTTGACAGGAGCAGGCGGTGCTAGTGATGGAAAATCTTGGTTGTTTTGAAGCATCGTATTAACTTTCTTCACGTCTCTTACAGGGTCTTCGACGTTCACAACGACAGGTGGGTTAGGATTGTTTTGACTAATTTGTTTGTATGAATAAGTTAAGGGTACGGGCATAAGAGGATCCGTTATGATAAAAGGACTATCAATGTGTACTGCGGGATGAAAGTTGTCATTATCAATGCACGCTTGGATGGGGGCAGGGGCTGGCACGCCCACTGGTGGAGGGGCAGCGAATGTGTCCACAATCGATTCATCAACAGGTCCAACTGGAGGATGGCTTCCTAACTGGTTATTTACCAATTTATATGAATATGAACCAGAAACAGGTGTCGAAGGTTTGATGGCATTAGGGTTTACCGGGTTCATGGGAAAGGGACCGCTATACATCGGTGAATCGAATACGCGAACATCACCTTGGGAAAATGGCATTGCTGGTGGAGGTGGTAGCGGATTACCTTGTTCAGTAGATAAACTAGCACCACCGTAGCTTGTCATGGAACCATCACTGTGAACTTGCTTGTAGTTGTAAGAGTTCATTCCTGAAGTCGTTGGTATATTCACTGGCTGAACTGGCGGAATCAATACATAGTCATTTGGGATCGGGACAGCAAACGGAGGTGGTCTGTTATATATTGCCCCTGCGGCCACTTTTTCTATTCTGTCGGTTATATGTGGCGGCGGGATTGGGTGGGGCACCCCGTGCATGACCACTGCAGGGCTTGCACCACGTTCCTCATACATACTCGATCCAGTATAAGTAGTCATTTTGCCGTCACCAATTTGTTTGTATGAAAACGAACTGGGAGGAAGCGGTTTACCTGGCAAAACAGAAAAAGGATTATGATCTACTACATTCACAGGTCCGGCACCCATTTTGACGTCAGCATGGCTATATGAATATGATCCATAGTCAGTATGATAAGGATTCTTTTCCGGTAAATTGGGAAAGTTTTGTGGTGCGGTTGGAAAACCATTATCTTTAACGAGTACAGCACCATTCTTCCCTGTAGCTGAATGTGTTGTCATTCCACCATTTACGTTCATTTGTGAGTAAGAATATCCAGTACTTCCCATTACTGGCATAGGACTGTCTCTAACTGCTGCTGCATTCATTGTCACCGGTTTAGGCACAACATTTATATATGAACCTGCAGGATTAGAGGCCATAGCAGCTACTTTCTCAATTCTATCCATTAGAAACATTGGTGATGGAGGAATCCCTGTTTCAGTCACAACGACTGGTCCTGGCTTGGTATATGTAGTTGTAGGTAATCCCATATAAGAAGTCATTCTACCATCTTGATATATTTGTTGATAGGCATATGTGGCTGGGTGAGGGTATATTTCTGAGACAACAATCCTTGACATATCTGGTAGCACGGGAACTGGCAAGCGTACGGGAATTTTCCGGATTCTGTCGATAATAAAGGGTAGTGTCTTACCACTCTCAGTGACTCTCACTCCGTTTCCCAACTCAATAGAGCTGGTGTAGGTAGTCAGTGAGCCGTCTTGGTTTACCTGCTTGTACGAGTATCGGGTTGGAATAACTGGGACCTTTGGTGGTTTGACCAAGACTGGAACCGGTTGCAGTGGCAGGGTCACAGCGGGTGCCGGGCAAGGCTTTATTGGTTTAGCAATGAGAACCTTAGATGGCAATAAACCTACTTCTTTAAGCACGTCTGCTTTTCCGTTCAGAATTCCCGATGTCAAGAGATTTTTGACTCCCAAAAGCGCGTTGTATGTCTCGTTTAACGTGCTGGTGCCGAGATAAGATCCGACGATTCCTATTTTGGAATCTGGCGGTATTTCCTCGACGATCGTAGTTGATTCAAGAGTTCCTTTAGGAACAGCTTTGATGACAACATCGTTGAAGCCGGGGATCTTGTAATACTTGACTTCGAGGGCTCCACTGGCTGCAGGTTGGGTACTGAAGAGTTTGTTGAAGATCATGTCCTTGATCTGATGGAGGTGGCGGCGGGGCCGGGCCTCCTCTGCAAGGGCCGTGGCCGTGCATGCCAGAACTATACACTGAAAATAAAATAACAACTAAATAAGATGAATTGAATACAGGATGTCCTGAAATACTTTTATAACTAGGTTGGAGATAATTATTTTTAGTTAACGGAACAGTAATAAAGCAGCCCTTAAGTGGGTCATATAGCGTTCGTGAAGAACATCTTTCCTGTGAACATTGCGAAAGTGAATGGTTCCGGGAGATACAAATTAGGTTTTGACCAGTAAATTCTTAAGAACCGGAAGCCACCTATCGGCTTGTATTAGCCCAATAAGAAAATTAGGGCTTATAAAATAGTCCTTAACTTTCATATGTTCACAAGAAAGATTTGTAACCTAATTCATACAAAAAAATATGTACTTAGGTATGGCCCGAGTACATTATTTAGTTAAAAAAATACTATTATAATATAATATTTAATCAAAAAACTAACTTAATTTCATCCAGACATTCCCGACGTTTGGAACACTTTACAGGGTTCTAGGTCTACGGGTGTTTTTTAAGTAAATTAATGCGTTTTCATAAATTACGATTTTCTGCAAAGCTATTACTTTATAAGACAGATTTTAGCCACACCTATCTTTTTGTATACCTAAATCGTTTGTCAGTAGGAAGCTAAAAAAAGTAAAGGAACCTAAAAACTTGCATTATTTCATAATCTCTTTTAGAACACTATCTTGGTTTTATCACCAACTTAAACCAGTTAGTTCACACACATTTTTAGTTAAAATTATTGATAAATCATAAATCATAAATATTTATTTCAAAGAATATGGTAAGAAGTAAATATATACAATTCTGGTGTTAGAATAAGGTAGTCTGTGTTAGGATATTTATTAGCATTAACGTAAAAATGTATCTGTGAACGTGTTTCACGATATGTATTGGTAAACTTCGGTATTTTTATTTTGGTATGTGACATCTAATATTATTTGACATGAGAAATATATTTATTAAATGGTACAAAAAATCATTAAAATATTTACATTTTATACATAGTAATGTTACTATTACTACCTACTTAAAAAATACAACTTAAATATTTAACAAAACCGTTTGAGTTTTTCCACTAAATATTTACTAGTATAGACTTAACGTTCCGAGTGAAAAGTTTTTAAATTAGGAATTATTATTATCCTTGCAATAAACATGTTATCATAATTATAAAAATTATACGCTGTTGCTCAGTAAGGATAATTTGAACCAAAGAAAGTGAAATATGTACTTACATGGATAATTAGCAGACGCATAGTCCTTACAACTTACAACTTGTCACTTCACAGACCCCAACACGTACTAACTCGACTCTTGCCCAACCTTCCCTTATGTACGCAAGAAAGCCCAAAAGCAAATTAACTAATCACAATAAATCGTGATTCAACACAATATCCGATATGTAATTAGAAGGAATTTCACTAATGAGTTTTTACGTAGAATAATGATACAATGTTGTTTAATATTTATTTATTTACCGTTCGTAGAATTATGTATGACTAGTGGAAGACTATGTTACTTATGACTATACATACATTGATTGAAATAAATATGTTATGTACTTAAATTTAAATGAGTCGAAGGTTCAAACATTAACAAACGTAACTACCTAACTACGTACACAGAATAGCTGTTTTTTAGCATTGGAAAGATCATAGCCTGTTTAAAAAAATATACTTTAGAGAAATAAGTTACAAATATGTGAAAATAATAAATTATATCAATACAAAGGAAAACTGAAAAAAAACCGGGTAAAGTGCGTTGTAGTAAGATGAAGCTGTTTTTAAAAGGGGTAAGACAAAATGCTACCTTTTCCTTCTTTTAGCTAAAATACGACTTTTTGTCTTTCCCCATTCAGAAAAGCGTTTTATCTTACCCCAATCCCCCTTATATTCATCAACTTTCTATACGAAAACAGAGAAGGTAAATACCCAAAAATAAAATCTAAATTAGGTACTGCATTACTTATGACCCAAATAGCTAAATCCTATGCGTGATTTAAAATTAAAATACTTTTTCATAACATTTTCAGTCTGTTTATTCTACCCGTAAGTAAGTATGACGGTAATTATTTTCATAGTAGGTAACTAAATATATGATACAGTTTTGCATCCACTAATGTTACATAAGTAGCTTGGTTTAAAAATTACCTTAAATTTTAAAAGACACATAATCTCATAGGGTTATTGGGTTATTACTTATCACCATCGACCAAAAATTTGGTCAAAAAGTGGTAGACCGTATTTTTGGCTGACTGTAGGTCATTAGATACAAGTGTACCCTTATTTTCTACTATCTACCTAAATACATCATTCTATTACCCATTATACCAATATCCTTTGCGGCCCTACTCAAGTCGGCCGTTGAGAATCGTACATTATTTTCAACGTAAGTCAATGTGGGTAAGACCGTATATCAGAAAAGTCCGTCTACCTACTGATTTCCATCCGAATATGACGGACTTTCCTTAAAAACTAAATATGCCGGCCGGACTTATCCACACTGACCTTACACATCATTAGGCCGGCCTTATACATCCAGAATCAGAGTAAGTATTCATAATATGAATTCTCTAATTCCGTTCTCTTGCCTCACACATCCGGAATCAGAGTAATAATTCATAATTAAGATTCAGATTTCAGATTGACACTTGACAGTTGTCTTGCGAAAACGTCTGAAGACAAGTACGTGATCGTGACATTGACAACCTAAGCATAGACAATTAAACGTACTACATTGTCTATGTATTCATAATCTGAAATCAGAATGTGTGTGTTGGTCCTCCATATTGTATGGAAAGACGTGCGTTCTGAAATTTTTCATATTCTGAATTCATAACGCATATCAGATCAACTTTGTCAGATCAATCTGAAAAATACATAATCTGAAAAAATCAGAACGTGTGTGGTCAACAGCTAAATTGTATGTAAATCCGTGCGTTATGAATTCATAATATGAATTAAGAGTATTAATTCATATTCTGATCCGGATGTGTAAGGCCGGCCTTAGATGGAAATTGCGTAGACAATAGCGACAGTATATAACCCATCTCAATTACCCCCATTTTCGACTAACGCAGACATGAAGAATATAGAGATACCTTCAGGGTACTATACCTATAGGTATACAACAAAAACAACATTCGATCATTTCGATCGACATCAAGGTCTACCCGCACCAGCGGCTCTGTCAAATCCGTAAATTTCGGGGATTTTTTCCAACACAAATTTAATCTGACAGACGCGAGGCATAGGTATCCCCTAAATTTACGAACTTCGGTGTTCGCGGTAACAAGCCAGGATACGTCTCCAAAGACGTGTCTCAGTGTCGGCGGCGCGGCGAGTAGTGTGGCTGCGGAGACTCATGCAGAAGTTCATACATGAAGCTGATGCACGTGATGACTAGGCGAAGGGTTTCAATGTCAGATGTAATTTACTATCAACATAACTAAAAGAGTAAGGGCGTACGCTAGCTGGTGCGAATTACCCGGAACGGACGCCCATCTAACAAAAAGATTATGAACGGCGCTAACTAATGCGGGCGCGTGCGACGGATTTAGACACTGAGCGGTAGCCCTAGGCTCAAGGGCTCATGGTTTTACTTTCTCGCCATCCCTTGCAGCTCGTATCCCTTGCAGCTCCAGCTCGTACTTGCGTATTGGCGCGAGCGAGTGGGATATAAAGTAAACGCGCGCTAATAACGCCACCTCATCTCATGGTACGGCTACGGGACCCGCGAGCGAGCAACCTATGAATTTGACCCTCATTTACAGCTAATACATTAGATGGAATAGACTCAGACTCAGGGTCTACCCACACCAAGGTACGTCTCCATCAAAGACGTGCCTCTGTATCGGTGGCGCGTGGTGTGGTTGCGGGGATCCATGCAGGAGTTCACACATGAAGCTGATGTACGTGATGGCCAGGCGAAGGGTTTCGATTCGGGACAGTCGCTTCTCATAAGCGAAGGTTGGGACCTGGGGGATGAAAATTGGCTGTAAAATCAAATTAGTATCGGATAAAGACCTAATAATGAGTCAACCAATGGCCACTTTAAGACCACGACAAAATGACAACTAGGAGATTTTTTCAATCCGATTCTAAAAGTCACGTTGACATAGTCATCGAGTGTTTTATCTAAGGTATGAATTGGTTGAAGGTAAGTCCTTCTCGCAACTACTCATCACTTTTCGAGTATATTCATTCATTAGGAGGTAGCTGCCGGCAGCCGTGAAAAGGCCGCGAATTCCTGTCAAATACGAGATATGCTAGCCTATGTTCTATGGCTATACAGGGTGGAAAGGGACGACGTTCCTTCCCGCTACCGACCGAGTCTACCAACCATTACGATGAACTTTCAGTATGGGACCAACATCGAAAGCGTACATGGAAAATTGACTTTTCCATACTGTTGAACTCTAACTAATCACTCACTTTGAGGGGTTAAATTTTTTAAATATATTTTTATGTTGGTACTATACTGAAAGTTCATCGTAATGGTTTGGTAGACTCGGTCGGTTTCGGGAAGGAATGTCATCCCTTTCCACCGTATATTGGTTATGGACTTATGGAATGGACTAACCTTCCTCCTCAGTTTGTCAAAGGCCTCATTCAGATTGAACATGCGTCGCCGCTCTCGTATATTCGCGGCGCGACGCTGCGCGACTGAAGCGACGCGTCGGCGCGGTTTCTTGCCGCCTGATGACGCGCGCGACGGGCCACGCCCGCATCCCGCCGCCGACCATACTGTTGAAGGAACTTTGTTATAAACGTAATGGTGATGGCACAAGTAATGGACAAGGAATGAATCATGCATCAACAAAATGCTTGATGAAATGAATGTGATTGAAGTGCCCATCACTGACGTAAAGTGTCCAAAACTGCGGCCCTATCGTGAGAAACTAAATTTGATTCGGGGATCGCGACGCGTCGGCGCGGCTTTTTGCCGCCTGATGACGCGCCCGACGGGCCGACCATACTGTTGAAGGAACTTTATTATAAACATAATGGTGATAGCACCAATAATGGACAAGGAATGAATGATGCATCAACAAAATGACGATCCTGCACCTAATACAGTTTGACCCAATGGTTGACTGGTAGAGAATGTCATAAGGCATTAAGTTCGCCATTTGTACTTTTTTCATTGATTGTGCAATAAAGCTTAAATAAATACATAAATAAATAAATAAAATGCTTAATGCAATGAATATGATTGAAGTGCACTGACGTGCCTATCAGGTAAAAGTGTCCAAAACTGCGGCCCTACAAGACAAACGAAATTCATAAATTTCGAGGATTTTTCTCTATCACTCAAACGAAGGCGTCATTAGAGGGAGAGAGACAATTCCTCGAAATTTCTTTGTAGTTTACATTGTTCTTGCATTGTTCGCAACTTTGTAAAAAGGGAGTGTTCAAAAATTTTGCTTTGTGAAATAAATGCTCATGTACTTACTCCATATTAAAGTGTAACATTATCAAATCGAAATCAGAAAGGGATTCGAAAGTACTGTTGACACAACAAATGATAGTGCGGCTCCTTGTCCTAACAAAAATCAGTTTTATGGTCCCATCGTGAAGAAAGCATGAAACTTTGCATGAATGTAGTTGTCATATATGTGCTTCAATTTAGATATGGAAGCACGTTAACAAATAATGATTTCTCCCCTCCCCACCCCTTTTATCTCCCGAATTCCGGTTTTTCGAATTTTCTACGAAAACTATAAGACTGAGGAGTTTACTTTTCAGGGACCAAATCATCGTCACTAAATTACCTACAAAACGATACTACATTATACAGTGGTAAGATTAATATATTTCTGTCTACAGCCACCAGACATATTATGGAATTGTAAAAAAAAGGCAATTTTTTTTTTCTTGCTCCATTTGTAAGAAAACGACAAAAGAGGTGATAAAATAGGCTAGAATGTTAGATACCTTATACATTGAGCTACAAAATGACACCTATTTTGTAGTCGTAGAAGCATTACTTCCAGAGTTACAGCTTACCGCGTCTGAATCAAGTACTGTGCGGCTCCTTGTCCTAACAAAAATCAGATTTATGGTCCCATCGTGAAGAAAGCATGAAACTTTGCATGAATGTAGTTGTCATATATGTGCTTCAAAGTAGATATGGAAGCATGTTGAAAAATTATTTGAAAAAAACGAGTACTTGATTCAGACGCGGTAAGCTGTAACTCTGGAAGTAATGCTTCTACGACTACAAAATAGGTGTCATTTTGTAGCTCAATGTATAAGGTATCTAACATTCTCGCCTATTTTAACACCTCTTTTGCCGTTTTCTTACAAATGGAGCAAGAAAAAAAAATTGCCTTTTTTTTACAATTCCATAATATGTCTGGTGGCTGTAGACAGAAATATATTAATCTTACCACTGTATAATGTAGTATCGTTTTGTAGGTAATTTAGTGACGATGATTTGGTCCCTGAAGAGTAAACTCCTCAGTCTTATAGTTTTCGTAGAAAATTCGAAAAACCGGAATTCGGGAGATAAAAGGGGTGGGGGGGGGGGGAGAAAACATTATTTGTTAACGTGCTTCCATATCTTAATTGAAGCACATATATGACAGCTACCTTCATGCCAAGTTTCATGCTTTCTTCACGATGGGACCGTATTTTCATTTAAGGACCCGTACTATGAGACAACATTTACCAAGAAAAGAGTTGTTTATAGATGTAGTGAATGATTAATTAATCTAATGTGTGTAAGTTTATGTGCTTAAACTATGAATAATATACACGGTGCCTCGCGAGGAAACCACATAATTTTAACTATGCATTCTAGGCATCAAAATAAACAAAAAATATTATGAGACCAAATGTCGAATTCCACAAAAAAAGACTTTTTGAATATTTTTTAACATTTCCAATACTTTTTATCATAACAACAATTTGTTAAAACTAATTTTTTAAATGTTTTTTTTTAGGGACAGGTTTTTTCGTCAGGTCTATTCTTATTTTTTGATTGTCAGGCAAAAGGTGTGGTAATATTAGAACACATTGTGGCAGCATTGCAATCAAAAAGAAGTTTTATGACGAGTTACGTCGAAAAACTTTTTCCGAAAAAAGGTTAATTATCTTTGGAACCAAGCCGAATCCAGGAAATTTTATATAACATTAAATACTCTAAATATGCTCAGGAATTCAGCATTAAAATTATGTGGATTCCTCGCGAGGCACCGTGTATATGAATATAACAATGAATATATCCTAGATTGACGTATACACTGTTGTGTCAACAGTAATTTCGAATCCCATTCTAATCGCGGTATGATAATATTGTACACTTGCAACTAAAACTATCTAGAATGACTGGAATCTCTAAAAAAGAATATATTCTCATGACAGGACCGTCGAAAATTGTATATTTTGAGCATCTCTCCCTGTTACTCTGATTACGCCATTACTCGTATTGGAGTACCTACCTAACAAAGAACTGCTCGTTTATCTTATTTATAGACATGTTTATGTGATAGACAGTGTGTGGACTCACCCAGGTCGGCCGGCGGAAACGCCAGGATGTCTGGGTACGGCACCGGGGCTGGTGGTGCGTCCCACGACGGGCCGTATAGGTACACCTCGCTGTGGACATTGTGTGGACTCACCCAGGTCGGCCGGCGGGAACGCCAGGATGTCTGGGTACGGCACCGGGGCTGGTGGTGCGTCCCACAACGGGCCGTATGGGGACACCTCACTGCCCTGAAAATCAGCTAATATTACTAAGGATATCTTCTATTCAGCTCTATGAATATCGAAGACAATTAGGCACCAGGCTATATATATGAAGACGAATACGTATACAGCCATGCAAAAACATTTTTTGAAAGTAGGTCCTATGTATATTTCCTACAAAGATTTTTATTCACAAATTCTTGAACATTAGCAAAATAAAATCGAAGCCTAAATAGTTATTTCTTCAACAAGAGAGCGAAGTAGATTTTTAATAATTTTAACCGACTTAAAAAAAGGAGGAGGTTCTCAATTCGACTGTAGCAATTTTTTTTTGTTTCGAGTATTAATGTTGAGTAAGAAGCCGAACAAGCGAAAGTTTCTATAATTTCAACATTTGAATCTTCAGCGCCGTAAGGGACTTGAGTCCCACGAGAGCAAATATATTTGCATCTCGTGTCTTTGAAGACACGAGACTAGAGCGAAGACACTAGAGCAAATATATTTGCATCTCGTGTCTTTGAAGACACGAGATGCAAATATATTTGCTCTCGTGTGATACATACAACTTTTCACCTCAGCGGCGAGAACGTAATTATTATAATTGGACGTAATTATGCAAAAGGTAACCAACCCACATGAATTTTTCATTCTAATTAACACTTTAAATCACAAGAAACAAAGTCAATCTTTAAAATGACAGATTCGTGTAGATTGGTTCCCTTTTGCATAATTACGTCCAATTATAACATAAAGGAATAAAACACCAACACTCACTCTTCATAAGGTCGTTTGTCCATCTCGTGGGTGGACATCCTAAGCTGCGTCTGCCAAATCGTGGTCTCCGCTCGAGCACTTCTTGACCCCATCGGCCATCTGCTCTGCGTGCAATGTTGCCACCTAAATGTCTAACTCATACAAAATGTAAACAACTTAAAACATGGAATACACTAAAATACGTACTGCAGATCCGCTCCAAACGTGCGACGGATCGCTTCCGTATGACATCAGCGGGAAATGAATCTTGATACCGGGCACCCCCACTTAACCAGAAAACACTACTAGTATCTGCCACCTCAACCCCCTTTAAATGACACCCCCACTGAACCAGAAACACAGCCAGTATCCACCAGATCCAACTCCTTTAGATGGCACTCCTAGTTCCAGAAATAACCACACTTATACAGAAAATACTGCAAGTAACCAGTTCAAACGCTTTTTGATGATAAACACTTCACCAGAAAACTGCTAGAACCAGGTTTTTAAGGACTTGGGCTGTCTGATGCTACCAGCACCAACAACTTCGCGAATTGTACTAAATCAAAACGCAAATTCATATTTTCACGCCAACACATTTTGCCATTTTATTAAATTTAGCAGTCTTTTAAAAAGCAACCCTGACACAATTTATTTGAGCTCATTTTAGAGAGTCAGTTGAAAAGCGCACCCCTAAATGTAGTGTCGCCAGATTTCTGGGCTGTGATTGGCTAGAATAGGGGTGAGTATAGGGTGGCGGCTTGTGATTGGCTGCAGCGGGTGCATGGGCGGTATCGGTTACTGAAATGTATAATTCTGAAAGCTTCGTAAGGGATGGTTTCCACACAAATAATAATGCAATAATATGTAACTAACCAATTTGATATTTATTTTGATTTTAATTAATTATTTCCGAGTCTAAACTCGATGCGACGTAGTTAACGTACGTTGTTACATCTTGTACATATCAGGAGAATGTAGGTACGTCTTTTATTTTATCAATAATACAAATAACATATTAACAAATTGGAAATTCCACCCTGTATAGGTACCTATACAATACAAAAAGTTACTCATCAAAAAACCCTAATGTGGCCTAGGGATAGTAACGTAATGTGTTCTTAGAACGCTCTCAGCATTGCCTCTTTGCGTATGGCTATTGTATTAAATCAGAGGCCCGTTTCTCAAAAGCTTGTAACTTGTAATACAAGTAGAAGCCTCTTTTTAACATAATTAATTAGATAAGGACTTCCACTTTTATTACAAGTTACAAGCTTTCGAGAAATAGGCCCCTGGAGATCTCGATCTTGTATCAGGAGATTATAGGGTGTTTCTATCATTTCGTGCAAATCATATGTTTGCTGAAATAAAAAATAAACTAACTCCTAAATTCATTTCTAATATTTTTTATATGTTGCGTGAGGTTCATAGGTATACTTATCATCTAAAATTAATTCTATTATTGCAACATAAAATATAAAAATAAAATATAAACATGCTAAAAACTCATTACCATCACCTGCACCGGTCAGAACCTAGATTTACAGATTTGAGAGCGAATTACATAACTATTACATGTACTACTTTGACTCAACCACTTAATTTAGATGAAGTATTTATAAGGCAATGAAAGTTTAGTGGTTTAACAGTTTTAACACTGAATATTTAAATCCACTGCAGCAAAATCTTTTTGTCAAGAAAATATTTTCATTACCATATATATAGTTTGCAACAACGGAATTGGCCAGTAGGCATTGCAAATGTAATTCTATACGAAGTTCCCTCTGTCCGCGATCCCCACCTCAGTCGGCTAGTAAACAGTGAACAAGACGGACGTGTGCCATTTTTTTATGAAAAATATATCGCGGTGGAGTTTTGGATTTGGTACAGTTTTTTTTTCGTTACCATTTGCACTGTTTTGATATTAATTTTTAAGTGTTTTATTGAACTGTGAATACTTAAATAATGAATATTCTATTCGAATGCTTAGTGAATGAATGGACCTGCAATTGCATTTATTTTTAAAGAGTTAATCTACAAAAGGTAAGGAAAAGTCATTACCATTCTTGTCATTACCGTAATTTACTGTTAACATACTAAAGAGAATGGTAATGAACTAAAAATTATGGTAATGAATTTCAGTATTAAATTCTTGCCACCATCTTATGTTAATTACCACTCTCGTTTTTTATCATGCACCTGACTGTTGAAAGTAACAAGTAATATTCAAAACTACATTTTCAGTAGGTATATTCCAAATATAAGAAGTTATTCATTAAAAGATCTCAAAATTCAAACTTAAACTTTCGACTACGTTATTTCTTTTTTTGACCTATCATTACCAACATCGTATTTTCATTCCCATATTCTATACGTCATTACCATTTCTTTTGGAAAAATCTTTTGTTCATAAATCGGTCAATTTTGCGTACAATTGAAAATGTATTATAGATTAATGTTTCTTTTTCGTAAGTCTTACCATTGCTACAACAAAAAAATGAAAATAAAAAATTCTCCTAAATTCTCCCAATTTGCACGAAATGATAGAAACACCCTATACCCATTAAGGTGGTTCATTATTATGATGGTTTTCCGATCCTGGGCTCCTGGGGACCTGGGCGGTTTGGGGCACCTCATAGAAACATACCTCTTGCTACAAAAATCGTCAAGTATTTTAAGCGCAATCGTGTTTCCAGTTGTCGATCAGTAAAAGGTTTACAATTCTGATGGGATTAATTTAAAATCTGGGTAGTTATTCTTCCACGTTGTCTTGGTAAATACTTAATACACTTGACTAGGTGATCAACTAATGAATTGAATAAAAAGATGTCTTAGGGCTGATTTTTCAATCGCCAAATAAACCTATTCATTAGTTAAAATTATCACCATCCTTTTCTAAAATCATCAGTCAAAAAAGGACAGGGCTAACATTTATTTTACACATACTGTTAACTAGGGATTGAAACATCAGTCCTTAATCGAATATACAGAAAAACGTGAAACTGAGATGTTTGTAGCTGAATCATGATTAACATGAAAACGTTGGCTTTTTTGGCGAAAGGACAAAATTGGACGTTCACTTCTAGAGGATTGCAAATGTATTGATGAATTGTATTTTGTCCGAAATAGAATTTTATCAATTCATCAATGACCTCAGAATTAACCCAAGGTTTGGCCAGTGAATAAAAATCCAACCTATAAAAAACAAACGTCACCAAGGATCAATTACCTATGTGAGATAAACACACATAAGTATAGCCCAATTCGGGGTTTGAACCGGAAACCTCCAGTGTCCTACGTCACTACCAACTAAGTTATGGAGGCTGAGAATAGAGGCTAAAATCCCTATGGAATAATTATCAAATCACCCCTAAACGACCATAACCTCGGCAAACGGGATGGCATGCACCTGCAGACCATAGCAGATCGCTAATCTGTAATTAATCGCGTCACAGAGGGACAGATGCCATATTCGATGCACATTGCGCCAAATTGGGGCAAATCCGTCAAACTGACAGAATTGTTGCGGATGAGGTAAAGTGGGGTGCAACCCTAGCGCGTGACAATGTAATTAACACTAGGCAATACTAAACTCGAAAAGTAATGGCAATTGTAACCTTATGTCAAATACTTAAGGCATGCATTTATTGCAATAATATGTTGTATTTGTGAATGTGGATAGATTGTGCACTTGCAGTATGTCACTGAGCTACTGCAATTTGGGGGAAGGTGACGTTAGCTTCAAGGATTAAGAATTAGGTAAGTGCAATGGAAAATACTGGCATTTATGTAAGACGTAAGTGCAGAATTACTTAATCAATACCATGTTGAAGAAGAAATAAGATATACTTAACAATAAATATTTTTTCCCCTTACTAGCTCGTAAGGCGCTCGTTTACCCTTTAAAGGTGCATGCAGACCAAAAGAGCATTCGCTGTTCTATCCCCCACTATACGAAATCAACGAATCACTTTTCGTGTAACGATCGAATTTCGTAGAGTGGGAGGTTAGAACAGCGAATGCTCTTTTGGTCTGAATGCACCTTAATACGAGCGGGTAAAAACGCTTTTTATTAAACGGTTTTTATTAACTTCACCGCGTATCAACTGTCGTCGATGCTTCAAATCTTTTGATCGATTTTTCGACCACTTCTACTGCACCGAAATCAATAAAATTTGGAACTCTTATCAAGTCCCCATGACAATGCAATATTATAATATTTGTATCCTTGTATCCTCAAAGCCTGATGCTGCAGACGTACTGCTTACCTTAACCGAGAGTGTTAGACACGTGAAAATGAAAGTATAGCATGTTTGGCATAATCAAACACTAACAGCCTGATCTTGACTTCCAACTCCTCACTCCTGATGCTGCAGTACTGCCTACAATAACTGCAAGGTTTATCTTTTATCAATATCTTAATTTTAAAGAAGTTCTTTAGATATTAAGTAGAAACATGCGAATTTAATACTACTAACATCCAACTCCTCAAATCTGATACTCCAGTGTTACTGCCTGCCACAACCGCTAGGTTTAGCGATATGTAGATTTTGCAGTACTGCTTTAGATATTTGGTAGAAACATACGGATTTAATTATCATCATCATCATCATCATATCACTTGAAAGACGATCACTGGTGAATATAGGCCCCCCCAAAAATTGCTACAAGGACCGGGCCTGTGCCACCCGCATCCAGCGACCTTCACCAGGTCACGAGCCACCCACGCTGCGCTTTCCGGTACCTACGTGACCGCCACTCGAGAATCTTACCGCCCCAACGGCCATCAGTTTCACGCAATCCACGCGCGACGAGCCCCGCCCACTTCAGTTTAGCGATTCGAAGAGTTATAGCGGTTACTTTGGTTCTGCTGCGGATGGTCTCATTTGTAATCCGATCTCGCAGAGAGACTCTTAGCATAGGCCTCTCCATTGCCCTTTGGGTGACTTTGAGCCTTCTTATGAGGCCCATTGTAAGCGACCACGGTTTAGTACCGTATGTCTTGCTGCGGCCCTGCGGCTGATAGACTCATAGGGTGACAGCGTGAGTGATTCGCGTAGGGCGAGCCGTCTCGCCTGCGTCCCTCTGCCTGATAGACTGACAGCGTGAGTGGTTCGCGTAGGGCGAGCCGTCGGGCCTGCGGCCCTCCAACGAATAGAGAGACAGCGTGAGTGAATCGCGTAGGGCGAGCCGTCGGGCCTGTGGCCCTCCGGCTGATAGACTCACAGTGTGAGTGGATCACGTAGGGCGAGCCGTCGGGCCTGCGGCCCTCAAGCTGATAGAGTGACAGCGTGAGTGGTTAACGCAGGGCGAGCCGTCGGACCTGCGGCCCTCCAGCTGATAGAGTGACAGCGTGAGTGGTTCGCGTAAGGCGATCTGTCGGGCCTACGGCCCTCCAGCTGATAGAGTGACAGCGTAAGTGAATCGCGTAAGGCAAGCCGTCAGGCTTGCGGCCCTCCATCTGATAGAGTGACAGCGTGAGTGAATAGCGAAGGGCGAGACATCGGGCCTGCGGCCCTCCAGCTGATAGAGTGACGGCGTGAGTGGTTCGCGTAGGGCGAGCCGTCGGGCCTACGGCCCTCCAGCTGATAGAGTGACAGCGTGAGTGGATCGCGTAGGGCAGGCCGTCGGGCCTGCGGCCCTCCAGCTGATAGAGTGACAGTATGAGTGGTTCGCGTAGGGCGAGCCGTCGGGCCTGCGGCCCTCCAGCTGATAAATTGACAGTGTGAGTGAATAGCGAAGGACGAGTCATCGGGCCTGCGGCCCTCCAGCTGGTAGAGTGACAGCGTGAGTGGTTCGCGTAGGGCGAGCCGTCGGGCCTGCGGCCCTCCAGCTGATAGAGTGACAGCATGAGTGGTTCGCGTAGGGCGAGCCGTCGGGCCTGCGGCCCTCCAGCTGATAAATTGACAGCGTGAGTGAATAGCGAAGGACGAGTCATCGGGCCTGCGGCCCTCCAGCTGGTAGAGTGACAGCGTGAGTGGTTCGCGTAGGGCAATTATGTCCTCCTGCCTTTGGAATTTCGGGTTTATACTTTCAACTACAAAGTTTACTGACCTAATTTTACCCTTAAATTAAAGAATATTAAGTGCGCTATAAGGTCATTATTGCATGTTTTTCGTGGCATAATTAGGTGAGGCGATATTAAGTCGAAAACGTTAGCAAAACACAAAATTTTATCTAGTTTACAAAAAGGAGTACTTTTTAAAGTCTCGAATCTCTGAAACTATAAGACCTACGGTAATGCATGTTAGCTCAACTTGTTGGAAATTTATTAGTCTTTAAACGTTAATTTACGTATAATATCAAAAATGTAAGGTTTTTTAAATAAAAATCAGAAACTAAAAAATGGCCGTAAATTTCGCAGTTTTTCACGTACTACCCAGCTAGCACAACTTTTTTTTGCTTGCAAAATATGGTTTTATACTGTCCTATGGTGTCTAAACAACATACCAAAAATGCAGCGATACTACTTGATTTGCGAGTTTAGGGTAAAATTATGTACGATTTGACCGTACTATATCAATAACACGTCCATTTGAGATACTTCGGGCATTGAACCTTACATTAACCACGCCGAGCCTTTGGTTTTTATTTGTCATTCGAGATATTAAATTTAAAAAAAATGGTGTCGGATTTCTAAAAATATCTATTCAGCAGGGATTCGCCTCCCGTTACACATAAAATAATGTCCATTACGTTTACATATGTGTCGTGATTCGTGATGAAAGCGCGAGAGTATAAACGCTACTTAGCATGCATAATTGTATTACATATTACAAACAACATCGGTATAGTATCGGAAATTAACTTAACAATTGCACTAAAAACTTGAAAATAAAATAAGTAAAAAAAGTTTTAAGTTAAACGGTTTTTATTGCACCAAAAACTAGAAAATAAAAATTTGTTATAACTAACCGTAGATGCAACTTTCTGTAGATTACTCACGTGAAACTATTATCACTGTAGTTTTCCCAAGTCGGATGCTGAAAGCCACGTTTAGTCTCTATGTCAGTGGATTAAGCGTTACCTAATCGGAAACTTTTACTAAACTAAAATAAAAACGTGGGGCGTTATTATGAAGAAAGAAACATACAAGTTCAAAATATGTAATTGTATCTTTAATTTTGCAATTAATCATCCATCTGTTCCATCACTTCCACAGTGGTAAATAGCTTTTATCAAGGCCAGAACAAAACTTATTACACTATTGCTGTCTTGATTTATATGTGTGTTCTTAAATAACTATAGTAACTTAATCACAATTGCGTACGCCCCACGTTTTTATTTCAGTTTGGTAAATGTTTCCGATTAGGTAACGCTTAATCCACTGACATAGAGGCTAAACGTGGCTTTCAGCATCCGACTTGGGAAAACTACAGTGATAATAGTTTCACGTGAGTAATCTACAGAAAGTTGCATCTACGGTTAGTTATAACAAATTTTTATTTTCTAGTTTTTGGTGCAATAAAAACCGTTTAACTTAAAACTTTTTTTACTTATTTTATTATTTTTATACACATGTGAATAAAGTAATTTGACCATGCTCTAATTCCTATGGCCCACTACTGGATCCCACTAGTGGATCTGTATGACCGTAGTAAACATGCGCAATCGGAGCTCACATGTTAAATTGGTCAATTCTCATTGGTGACTTTGTAAGCCATTGACTATATTTAAGTACCTCTACTCTACTCTACGATACGTTTCGACATTGAGTTTTAAATGCTTTCTTTAAGTTAATTTACATTTGGATGTGATATGTAATCATATTTCCTCGCGATAGTGAGGGGAAAAAAGTTGTATTACACTTGGCGGCAAAGTTTGTTCAACTCTCGTGCCTTGAGACCTTTGTAATGCTCAAGATTCCAGTTTTTGAAAACTCGCTACGCTCGTGGTTCAGTTTTGGAATCTATCGCTACCTCTGGGTGCTTACACAAGTTGCCAATCGCTAACGCTTAATCGTCAATCGTAAACGAAAGGCAGCTAACTGCCTTTGTCGCACTGATATGAAAGAGTGACGGAGAGGGAAAACTACGATACGCTACTAAGCGTTAGCGATGGCAGTTTGGCTAAGCATCCAGGTCTAATTATAGGAACGACAGTTAAACAACAACTACAAGAGGTAACCCTTGTATAATAAATAGGTAACTACATATTTTGACCATCAGCATTAAGATCAATGTCAATTCGAATCACCATGTTTTACACAATTACTAATTGTTCTAACAAAGTTAATAGACAAACAGGCGGCAGTCTGACTGGAATCTAATTAACTAATTAGATATATGATTCAATAGAGCAAGACTTCAGAATTCTCAATTAACAGACAAAATTCGTTTTCCTTAACGACAAGGACAATCGACCGTCTCGTATAAAATAAATTCTAAAGCAATGCATAAGGGCTGATTTTTCATACCTACTTAAAATTATCCGTTGGTTAAAATTATCAGAATCCTTTTCTCAAGACACGAAAAAGCACAGAAGTAACGTTTATCTGACAGATACTTTTGATCAAACAAAAAATCATCCTTAAAAATAGGATTTAGGTCTGATTTTTCATTTTATTTTTTCTCACGGCTAGTGAAAAGGATAGTGATCATTTCAACTGTTGAATAATTTTATCTCGGGATTAAAGAATCAACCCTTAAAATAGAAAAAAAAACAACTACCTACAGTTTATTCTTTAAATTAAATTTTAAACTTCCCTACCACTAGAGGAACAGGAAAAAACGATTATTCTAAGTATTTGTAACAAACTTGACTTCCAACTCTACAAAGCTTAAATCCATTACAAAATCAACGAGGGGTCCTCAAGTCATCCCCGTCAAATTATGAGATTTAGCAAAACATGTCAACTAAATTACACGCTTCAATTACAGGGGGCACAGTTCTGTGACGCTACTGAAAAATGGTATATGTAACTCATCCGCCATTTTGAAAAACGGCGATGCGACGCATGCACTTGTCTTGTACTTAAGCCCTTTTTCACGAGCCTTGGAGAGTTGTACCCTTTTTAACTATGGCTACAGAGTTATTGTGCCCCTTAGAGGGGTGCTGACCACACGTGGCTACAATATGCCTCATATCATATGATAACTAATGCTAAAATGGCATTGTTCTTTAATTGTTTTATAATAAAACTGTACTATTTTTTAAGCGAGACGAATAAACAAATCGGAGTTTTTGTATACCGATTTTAATCGTGTCGTTTTAAATAGTTTAGCGTTTAATAGCAACGTGTTTTGCAATTTTAACTAGTAGTTTGGAAGAGGCAATTGTGATTATTATGAACATCGATTTAAAAAAAAACATAGGTATCTGGGTTATATTTCTGATTCTGACGTTTAAACTTAAAAGTGGCTGCGGTGAGTTTACAAGTTTTAAAAGTAAGTAGATAAATATGTAAATAAAAAAACATTACTATTTTATGTTTAGTTGTTTACCTAACCACAGAATATATAAAGTAACCTAACTTATGTATCCTTTACAAAACTTTTCTCGTGTGTGATTGTTTATTTGTCAATAATTTTTATCAAATAAAATAAACAAAAACAAAAAAGGGACCTAAGGGTGTTTGTGCACTACAATGACTTTTACCGTCCGGTAGTCCGGTTTTTACGGGACGATATGCCACGCCATTAAATGTATATAGGTAGTAGTTTGTGCACTATACGCAATTTTACCGTCCGACATTTTACTTTTCCCCACTCCGGACAGTATTTTTCCGATCCGAGATGACAGCTATGAAAAACGTGTTAATGCTTGTGCACTGCGTCCGGAATTGCACTGACTTTTACCGTCCCCGATAGTCAGATTTTACAAGCCAATCATCCGTTTTTTTCATGCTACTATTCCGCACCCCCGAGTAAAAAGACGGACAAGTGCACAAGCCAATCATCCGTTTTTTTCATGCCATATCGGACCATGAAAACTCAGTCTGCCGGACAGTAAAAGTCATTATAGTGCACAAACGCCCTAACATGTCATTTTACCTCTATCTAAAATCTTTTGACTTACATATTTCATAAAACACTTTTTGACTGTACCTAAATAGTAAATATACCCTGCACACTTGATTTTCTTGATATCTACTTTAGGTAAACACATTGAGAAATTAATATCTGCTCCAGTGTGTAATTTAAATCGAATTTATTATTCCGGGTTAGACACGCTCTAACACTTGCATTGGTTAACAATGGCAACTTTGAGCGATGCAGGGTCACCATATCACCGTCGCAAAGAAGGATAGTTATTGGATTTTTAACTTTCGTGAGACATAATAACTATAAATACTGCGACCATATACATATAACATGGACGTCTAACGCCAGCTCAAGAATGCCCCCAAAACCAATTGTTCAATTGTGCCAAGATGGGCAGGACATAGCGCTTCTCGTGAACCGCGCATATTTCGGCGCAACATCTTTGACAAATGTTTATTGAATATCGCCAATTGAAAGTTTGATGGACCAATCACAACTATTTTTAAATGGCGGTTTAAGTTTTTATAGGTTGACATTCAAATTCATTGCCGTGATGCATTGAGCAGGGGGAGACACTTGTCAACTAAAATTCAGGACCGTTTTTTAAAGGCAATTTAGTATGGCCTGCGGTTTCCATGTTTTTTTTTGTTCGTAGTATAAATATAATTTAACGGTTCGCGTGTATTTGGCCAAAACGGAAGACCAGCGCTGGCTCTGCTGGCATAATGCTTTTCTTTCTTTTTTGTATTTAGTCACTACGCGCGACATGTTTCGGAGAGCCTAGGTCTTCATTATCATTATTATCAAGCAGTGAGCCCGCGTTCACGCCAACCGGTTTTATCGCAACGAGCCCAGCGGACGGCGCGATGACGATAGCTCGCGAGTCCCTTAAGGTGCGTTCAAACCAAAAGAGCATTCGCTGTTCTATCCCCCGTTCTACGAAATCAACCAATCACGTTTTGTGTAACGATCGAATTTCGTAGAGTGGGGGGTTAGAATAGCGAATGCTCTTTTGGTCTGCACGCACCTTTCGAGTGAACGCGGGCTCGGTGTTTGATAATGGGGACCTAGGATCTTCGAAACATGTCGCGCGTAGTGACTAAATACATGAGAGTTTAACCGTTGAATTATATTTATAAGGATAAGTATCATCATTTTTTAAACTATCGTGAGACATATAATATAACGGGTAAAACTCGCATTATATTAAGTCCCCTCGTGGCATGTTTCGGAAAACCTTTGGTGTATGGATAATGGTATCAAACACATAGCATGCGCTAAATTTACCACCGTTTTAGGTAGGTAAGCATAAAAATAACTAGTTTATCCTACTACAAACTTATGTATATTATTTATTTATACGTAAATTGTAGGTACACTTTTTGTGGAATATGAAATAGTAAGGTCGATACACCTGGGTTAATACATATGAAGTGTCCACGGAAAAAAAATGTCCAAAGCTTAAAAAAATCAGGGCAAATTCACACCTTGTTCTGTTTAAAGTAAGGTGGTTTTTCCTTCTGTAATTTGAATTGACTAGACATGTTATTTCCGTGGACCCTTCATATATTTCAAATATTTGCAGACACACAGAAAAAAACCGGCCCAGTTTAGAAACACATAAGAGTCGATAATCGAAGGTTTTGGCAAAGTTGTTAACAGACAAAGGGATAACTAACTAAAATTCTTACTTCACATCAATGAGGTAACTTTAAGGCGAGGGGCCGCACATAGTGTGCCACTAAGAGGGATAGACATAGTCACAGACTACTAAGAAGATACTACGTATCAACGCATTTGTCTGGCACGTAGATCTAGCATCTAAGTGCCACACACACAAAAAATAGTGGCACAGTGATAAGGACGGACGATTATCGTTCCCTTTCACTTCCACTAGTAAAAAGTTTCATAAGACCATCCCTTTCGTTCTTGCTATTATTATTACGTTGTCAAATCCATATCCATATTCTATATCCATGCTTTAAGGTAAGTGTGACTTCATACACGTATAGATAGCTATGTAATAATTAAATGATACGTTATTAATCGATAGTCTTTAATGACTTTCTCGTTTGTGATTTATAATAAAGTTATTTTCGAGTTTTGGTAACGCTTTCTCTAGTTATTTAATAGGTGGCAATTCATTAATATCGGCATCCATTACAGCTAACGGTTTGTATATATTTTATTATAATAGTGATTACCGGATATTACAATACCACTAATTTCATATTAAACGTGTGACAATCTATTCAACTAATGTATACCAACAGGTGCATTAGTCATACGATTGTAAAGAAAGTTGTTGATATTATTCTACAATAAGATAATGTAAGTTCGCGGTTTGAAAGTTGCTAATGTTGTCAGCCTCTGTAGCCTAGTTGGTAGTGACCCTGCCTACGAAGCTGGAGGTTCCGGGTTCGAATCCCGGCGAGGGCATTCTTTGTGTATTTATTTGTCACAAATGTTTGTTCCTTGGGCATGGCTGTGTATGTATCCAAGTATTCCAAGTATCTATACGTATCTATCTATTATATATATCGTCGCCTGGTACCCACAACACAAGCCTTAATTGAGCTTACAGTGGGACTACGTTGATTTGTGTAAGATGTCCCAAGATATTTATTTATGTCATTCCATTATATTAACCATACGAGTACACAGAGCGGTGGTCGCCCAGTGGTTTGGAAGGGTGGTGGCCTAGTGGTTTAGGGCCTCCACTAGCTGATGCGGATTATCCGGAACGGAAGCCTGTCTAACAAGAAATTGTATAAACGGCGCTAACTGGTGCGGGCGCGTGCGACGGATTTGACTACTGAGTGGGGCCGCGAGAGTGCGCACGCGTCGGGCGTCCGCATCAGCTACCCTTAGAAGTTAGACATTTCAATCTTTAGATCGTGTCAATAGATTTTTCGGAACTTATGTTCGTAATATCAGAAACCATATACCAAATAAAGTAAGACCTACTACCAGCAATTTGAGGTCCGGATCGCTCAAAAATATGTGAGCACACCTCTATCGTTGTGGCAATATAGGCGTGTTCTGGTATTTTTAACGCTCCCGACGGTACGTTATATCTGTTGGCAACTGTACCTAATATAAAAATACACGCTGTAGAAATGTGTAAAGCGTGGTCACCCCACAGCAATGATACCCTATATTTTGCACAAGGGGGCTAAACGGCCCGTTATCTTCGGTTCCGTTTCATTAAAAACGTATTAGCTCGCTGCAGGCGGAAATACTCCGCATGAATCTGTGCATATAAGTACCTACTACTTCTTTGTTTTGATGTTTGCAGCAATTCTCACAAAGATTAATTATTTTATTCACATAACCGGACTACTAGATTGAAGATAAGAGATTGAAACTATTGTTCAAAAACATAATGATTGTTGGCTTCTAGTCGTCTCATTAATAGTAATACTTTTAAGGACCTTATTTTACCTAATTCTAGAGATATTATTAATAGAAATGATGACGATACAACAGTCGAATTATTTAAAATATTTACCTACATAATAAGTACCAGTGAGTGATAAACACACAACAGATACTCATACACATCTATGCAAGTCCATGCTCTCGGTAATCAACGTGAAAATATGTTTAAGATGACGGGATACCCCCTAACTAAATGTTTCCGAAGACGCTGCGTTAACAGCCTACCATGGCTATGTGTCGTCAGTCCTATCTTATGGCTTAATTCTGTGGGGCAACTCTGTTAATGTTGACATTGTTTTTAAAGTGCAAAAGTTATGTATAAGAGCAGTTTGTAATGCTGGAGCGGATGACACCTGTCTGCCCTTATTTAGAAAACTTAATGTCCTGCCATTGCCATGTTTGTACATTAGGGAAGTATGTGTTTTTGTCAAGTCTCACCCGGAATACTTTCCTAAGCAAAGTGACGTCTGGCAGAGACAGGCAAGAACACATAAAGTGAATCTTCTACACAAACCTCGCGTGTACAAAGATATTTACAAAAGAAATGTATTTAATATGTGTATAACAATATTTAATAATTTGCCGAATGAATTTCAAATATTGCCGGGGAAAATTTTCAAACGAAGGTTAACAAAATGGTTACTGGATAAATGTTTTTATAGTGTCAAAGAGTATTTAGATTATAAAGGTCCGATGCCATTGTACTAATTTATATTGACATTAATATTGACATTTGTATAATAATTTTGACTTCTAATTTAAGTACTGTACATATATAATTTAGATTATTTTATATTTATATTTGTATGCATGCTTGCATGCTGAATACAATGATCATTTTTATATTCTAAGACCAACTGTACCTACTGTATTCTTACGAATAAACATTTTGAATTTGAATTTGAATTTGAACGACAGCCGTGCTAAGAGGGGTAGGATTTTAGCTATCTGCCTCCCAGCTATTCATCGTTAACAGTACTCTGAATATACTGAATACTACACTACTGAATGTAGGCATGGACTCATAATTGAAACACAACACACGTGACTTACTATGTTTTTTTTTATTACTACTCTGGTTCGCAAGAGTTAAACCACTGTCTGAGAAGAACCAGGAAGAAACTCAGCGGGTTGTATTGTAATCTTTTCAAATCATTGGTATTTACAATTTTAGATAATCACAATAGGTAACACTTGAAACATTATTAATTAAAACATGATTAAACAACATAGAAACGACTGGAGAGTTCTAAGCCTGAGTCCATGCCTCACCAATATCAAAACACAAAGAAATAAAGTCTTTCGTCAGGAAGAATGACTTTCTAAGTCTAACACGCGAATCAGAATGCTTCATAAACACTGCGCTAGTGACCTTTTATACGGTCTGATCATAAACTACCTGCTCAAAGGCGGGTAGATCCCAATATGACGGTTAATGTCTACCTGCATGGAACAAGCAAAGATCACTCCAAGCAAAACATTCAACTCTTAACAAATTAATTGTAAACATTGCAAATAAGAATATTCTAATGTTCGACACTCGACGTGTCGCACAGCTCCGTGAAGACTGAAGCATGTCTCCGACAAAGATAATAGAGATTAAATAAAACTATTATAACGAGTAAATTCGCGTATATTAATTAAATTTTACTTCATCCCGACGTTTCGAAAACTTTACAGGGTTCGTGGTCTGCGGGCGACTGAGTTTATCCGTTTTCATAGTTATATTTCAAATGTAATCCTCGCGGTAACCGAAGAATAAATAGTTATTTGTTATACAAGGGTGCAAAGTTGTATTTTACCCGCGAGTATGAAATTGAAACACGAGCAAGCGAAAGGATTCTGTAGTTGAACCACGAGCGAAGCGAGTGGTTCTAAAATAGAATCCTGAGCGCAGCGAGTGTTTTAACATACGAGAAGTAAAATACATTTGCAACCGTGTGTAACACAAAACTTTTCTCCTCACTATAGCGAGGTAACTCAAAAAAGGTAATTATTCGTTCACATTACAATCATCATCGGGTTAGTGATAATAATTTTCCAAATGCATCATGTATTTAATGCAAGATTTTATCGCATTAAACTTAGCACGAAAAAGTAAACACAGCACGATTTTAACACATTCCTGTAGTTGCACACCAACGCCAATGCATTATTAAATCATTCTCATTCATTATTTTTACAAAATTATAACAGAACACTCTGAAAGTTGTTTAGTTTACTATTTTTATGCGTGTTCGAGTCGGTAAATAACATGAATGTAGGATTAATATGGATTTGACAACGTAATAATAATAGCAAGAACGAAAGGGATGGTCTTATTAAACTTTTAACTAGTGGGAGTGAAAAGGAACGATAATCGTCCGTCCTTATCACTGTGCCACTAGTTTTTGTGCGGCACTTAGCATCTACGTGCCAGACAAATGCGTTGAATACGTCACATACGTCTGGTGGGAGTGAAATTAAATGTTTTCAATGTGAAAGTGGACACAAACCACTTATCCCAAGGCTTATTTTGAACAATTTCATCTGTGTTTATCTTCTAGATATGGTGCGATGCGAAGTACTAGGCTGTAAAAGTAGAAACGAGCGAAAAATTGCTGACATAACCTTTTGCAGGTAAATATAGTGTTTTTCAGTCTAATTCTAAATGAAACTGTTAGCAAACCATTTTAAAATGTAAACTGATAAAAATACTAGTCATTAGAAAGCATTTTGGCCATAATTAACTCGGAAAAGGGAAATAATTCAGTGACTTTGTTATTGTTCGAGGGATGCCAGGCAAGGAGGGTATAATTACCCAAAATTTTGGGGTAATTTCAGTATGATAGTTGCCCACGTTCGTAAAATTATTATAATATATAAATGGTGGTTTGGCCCGATGGTGCACTTGCAAATGTTTTCTTTCCATAGAATTCTAATTATTTATGAGTAAATTAAATGTTATTTGTATATACGTTGTCGTTTTATTTTACCTTATCCTATTTAAATTATCCGAATAAGTTTGCCCAAACTAGTTTGGGTAATCGAGGGTTTATGTACTATGTTGTTTGTGGTAAGTAGGTACATGTAATTTGTCATTCTTCTAATGAAATCGATGATGATATATATATATTTAATGTCGATAAGTTACTAAATATATCATTATTGACGAGTTGAAATTGAGAGTCGGGGATGGTAGAAGATAGTGTATACCTAAAAGTAAAAAAAATGTATTATTTTTAAGTAAATAATGCATCTTTGCTAGTCAATATGAGCTGTCCGCAAACCGTTTACACCATTCGTCAGTAGAATCCAAAAAAAATGTAAACAATCCTAATAACTTGCATTATGCCATAATAAAACACTTTTAAAACACAATCGTAGTTTTATCCCGAACTTGAAAGAGTTCACATACATTTTTAGTAAAAAATATTGATATTATACCATATGTTGCGTCTAGCGCCTCGTTCGGTAGGTATCTGGAGGAGTTCTAGACTGCTGAATAAAACTGTAGCGGACTGTAAACACTATTTTTTATTTCTCGACAATTACAAAGGTAGAAATTGGTCGCGGCGCGATATGTGCAGGGTGCAGCACGAGCGTTCGTAGATCTCTGGTCGGCCCCCGCCACCCGACCCCGTTGACAACTCGCCGGCTGACCGGTCCGGCTAACGGTATAATCGTCACCGCTGTTGCTGGGGAGTTAATTTGAAGCGGAAGGGGTTTTGTCACCACCATGTACTCCCGGCGTTGAAGAGCTCGGGTCTTCAAGATCTTGAATAGGTAGAGGGCAGATAGTGTTGAAAGCCCGACGAATAACTCCCTTTTTGGTCTTGATGTCGGCAACTCTCGCTATGCCGTCTCTGCCTGGCAACACTCGAACTATGCGACCAACGAGCCACATGAGAGGCGGCAGGCTCTTGTCTTTAATGACGACCATGGTCCCTGTGTCCAGTGTTCCCTTTGAACTGCGCCATTTTGTTCGATCTTGCAGGCTCGAGATGTACTCGTGGGAGAACCGATTCCAAAAGTGTTGTTTCAAGCACGTGATACGCTGAAACCTCGGAAGAGAACCGATCCTTTGGACAGCGAGCTGAGGATACGGCAAAGACGTGAGAGACCTTCCAATCAAAAAGTGGGCTGGAGTTAAAAAGGTTAGATCAGAAGGATCATTGGAAAGTGGCGTAAGCGGACGTGAATTTAGTATTGCTTCGATCTTTATTAAGCATGTAGACATTTCCTCATAGGTAAGGTGTGTAAGACCTAGAGTTCGTCGCAGGTGATACTTTACTGACTTTACGGCAGACTCCCAGAGCCTTCCGAAGTGAGGTGTGTAAGCTGGGATGAAAGAAAAGTTGATTTGCGAGTCAGTCATTTCTACGGCAAAGTTTTGTTTCAACAAATTTGAAAGTTCATTGAAGGTGCCAACAAAGGTTGTGCCATTATCGGAAAAAAATTAAGAAAAAAAAAACCTTTTTAAAAACAAGCTTTTATTATTTGTTTATAAAATGAACTAAAAAGTTAAAAATAAATTAACTCTAAAAAGAAATATAACACTTTGTAACTTGATTGTAACCTTTAACGACAAATAAGCGTCTTCGTCTAGGACAAAATAATTCGATATTGTACACATTTATTTAATTTTAACACTAAAACTTTTCACCATACATAATTATTCAATCTCGTCCCCCCTCTTTATCATAGTCTCCATTTATAAATGAAAGCGTGTTACATTTAATGCAACACAACATTTTCCTCAAGCTATAACAATGTAACACGCTTTCATTTATAAATGGGGACTATGATAAAGAGGGGGGACGAGATTGAATAATTATGTATGGTGAAAAGTTTTAGTGTTAAAATTAAATAAATGTGTACAATATCGAATTATTTTGTCCTAGACGAAGACGCTTATTTGTCGTTAAAGGTTACAATCAAGTTACAAAGTGTTATATTTCTTTTTAGAGTTAATTTATTTTTAACTTTTTAGTTCATTTTATAAACAAATAATAAAAGCTTGTTTTTAAAAAGGTTTTTTTTTTCTTAATTTTATTTTTAACTTTTTAGTACCTCTATTTTTAATTCGAGATTTACTACGACGTAGTTCGCAGCGCGTAGCAGCGTTATTCCGTTATGAAGTCCGTAGTTCATTCACATGATATGTAATATGTACTGATTTAAATATCAATAAAGTTGAAATTATGTAATCACTTGTTAGTTATTTGTAACGTTTCTCATTCTATCCATTTCTTTTAATGCATCAACATTGCAAGGTTTTTTCGACGTCAACTTGGAGCAGTCAAGTTCTTCGATTTAAAGATCTGCTAAATACCTAACTCGGCTTAAAGCTACATAAGCTTGACCAGCAGCGAACAATTTGGAGCCTAGATAAATAACAGCATGATCTAGACGAGCTCCCTGCATTTTATGCACAGTTGAAGCCCAAGACAAGACAATCGGGAGCATTCTTCTTTCAGCTGTGCCGTGATTAAATTTAGCAGGAAATTGAACTGATTTAGAGTGTATTATGTGAATGCCATCGTTACCAAAGTCTACGCGAACCGATGGTACATCGCTATCGTATAGTTGAGCACGTCTGTAATACGGTCATATGATTTCAGTGATGTGACCTATTGCTCCATTCACAAGTCCCTTAGCAACGTCAACGTTAGACCTCAACATAACTTTAGCACCAACAAATATTTCTAGTTCTTTTGGAAAACCTCCTGTTTTAGTAATGTCCATGTGTATTATTTTATTAATATCAATCTGATCTTTTTTTTTGATCCATCAATTAATTGATCTTGTGCTATTATTTTAAACATTTGTGTATTCTTCTTCGTAAAATGTTCGAGAACGGCTGAATTATGTTTATTGACCTGCTGATTCGTTGGGTAAATACGTAGAGCTTTTTTATTCGGAGACTCCTCGAGACGAATCAAACGAGACCAAACTCGATGGGGTTGCGTCGTTTAATGACGGAGTTCCTATGGCCACCTTCCGGCTCCAACATCAGACCCTGGTTACCATATAGTATCAAAGTACTCGTCAAGACTAATCCAATGAGCCCAAACTCGATGGGGTTGCGTCATTTAATTACGGAGTTCCTATGGCCACCTTCCAACTCCACCATCAGACCCTGGTTACCATATAGTATCAAAGTACTCGTCAAGACTAATCCAATGACCTCAAACTCGATAGGGTTGCATCGTTTAATTACGGAGTTCCTATGGCCACCCTCCGGCTCCATCATCAGACCCTGGTTACCATATAGTATCAAAGTACTTGTCAAGACGAATCCAATGAGCTCAAACTGGATAGGGTTGCATCGTTTAATTACGGAGTTCCTATGGCCACCTTCCGGCTCCAACATCAGACCCTGGTTACCATATAGTATCAAAGTACTTGTCAAGACGAATCCAATGAGCTCAAACTCGATAGAGTTGCATCGTTTAATTACCTACGGAGTTCCTATGGCCACCTTCCGGCTCCAACATTAGACCCTGGTTACCATATAGTATCAAAGTACTTGTCAAGACTAATCCAATGAGTTCAAACTCGATAGGGTTGCATCGTTTAATTACGGAGTTCCTATGGGGACTTTCCGGCTCCAACATCAGACCCTGGTTACCATATAGTATCAAAGTACTCGTCAAGACTAATCCAATGAGCCTAAACTCGATGGGGTTGCGTCGTTTAGTTACGGAGTTCCTATGGCCACCTTCCAACTCCAACATCAGACCCTGGTTACCATATAGTATCAAAGTACTCGTCAAGACTAATCCAATGAGCTCAAACTCGATAGGGTTGCATATTTTAATTACGGAGTTCCTATGGCGACTTTCCGGCTCCAAGAGCAGACCCTGGTTACCATATAGTATCAAAGTACTCGTCAAGACTAATCCAGTGAGCTCAAACTCGATAGGGTTGCATCGTTTAATTACGGAGTTCCTATGGCCACCCTCCGGCTCCATCATCAGAACCTGGTTACCATATAGTATCACAGTACTTGTCAAGACGAATAAAATGAGCTCAAACTCGATAGGGTTGCATCGTTTAATTACGGAGTTCCTATGGCCACTTTCCGTCTCCAACATCAGACCCTGGTTACCATATAGTATCAAAGTACTCGTCAACACGAATCCAATGAGCTCAAACTCGATAGGGTTGCATCGTTTGATTACGGAGTTCCTATGGCCACCTTCCGGCTCCATTATCAGACCCTGGTTACCATATAGTATCAAAGTACTCGTCAAGACTAATCCAATGACCTCAAACTCGATAGGGTTGCATCGTTTAATTACGGAGTTCCTATGGCCACCCTCCGGCTCCATCATCAGACCCTGGTTACAATATAGTATCAACGTACTTGTCAAGACGAATCCAATGAGCTCAAACTGGATAGGGTTGCATCGTTTAATTACGGAGTTCCTATGGCCACCTTCCGGCTCCAACATCAGACCCTGGTTACCATATAGTATCAAAGTACTTGTCAAGACGAATCCAATGAGCTCAAACTCGATAGAGTTGCATCGTTTAATTACCTACGGAGTTCCTATGGCCACCTTCCGGCTCCAACATTAGACCCTGGTTACCATATAGTATCAAAGTACTTGTCAAGACTAATCCAATGAGTTCAAACTCGATAGGGTTGCATCGTTTAATTACGGAGTTCCTATGGGGACTTTCCGGCTCCAACATCAGACCCTGGTTACCATATAGTATCAAAGTACTCGTCAAGACTAATCCAATGAGCCTAAACTCGATGGGGTTGCGTCGTTTAGTTACGGAGTTCCTATGGCCACCTTCCAACTCCAACATCAGACCCTGGTTACCAAATAGTATCAAAGTACTCGTCAAGACTAATCCAATGAGCTCAAACTCGATAGGGTTGCATATTTTAATTACGGAGTTCCTATGGCGACTTTCCGGCTCCAAGAGCAGACCCTGGTTACCATATAGTATCAAAGTACTCGTCAAGACTAATCCAGTGAGCTCAAACTCGATAGGGTTGCATCGTTTAATTACGGAGTTCCTATGGCCACCCTCCGGCTCCATCATCAGAACCTGGTTACCATATAGTATCAAAGTACTTGTCAAGACGAATAAAATGAGCTCAAACTCGATAGGGTTGCATCGTTTAATTACGGAGTTCCTATGGCCACTTTCCGTCTCCAACATCAGACCCTGGTTACCATATAGTATCAAAGTACTCGTCAAGAAGAATCCAATGAGCTCAAACTTGATAGGGTTGCATCGTTTAATTACGGAGTTCCTATGGCCACCTTCCGGCTCCATTATCAGACCCTGGTTACCATATAGTATCAAAGTACTTGTCAACACGAATCCAATGAGCTCAAACTCGATAGGGTTGCATCGTTTGATTACGGAGTTCCTATGGCCACCTTCCGGCTCCATTATCAGACCCTGGTTACCATATAGTATCAAAGTACTTGTCAAGACGAATCCAATGAGATCAAACTTGATAGGGTTGCATCGTTTAATTACGGAGTTTCTATGGCCACCTTCCGGCTCCATCATCAGACCCTGGTTACCATATAGTATCAAAGTACTCGTCAAGACTAATCCAATGAGCCCAAACTCGATGGGGTTGCGTCATTTAATTACGGAGTTCCTATGGCCACCTTCCAACTCCACCATCAGACCCTGGTTACCATATAGTATCAAAGTACTCGTCAAGACTAATCCAATGACCTCAAACTCGATAGGGTTGCATCGTTTAATTACGGACGGAGTTCCTATGGCCACCTTCCGGCTCCATCATCAGACCCTGGTTACCATGTAGTATCAAAGTACTTGTCAAGACGAATCTAATGAGCACAAACTCGATAGGGTTGCATCATTTAATTACGGAGTTCCTATGGCCACCTTCCAGCTCCATCATCAGATCAGCTCTATGTCACAATAACATTGCATTGTCATCCGATTTATACGTGCATTCTAAATTTCAGCTCAATCGGAAACCGGGAAGTGGATCAAATTTAAGTTACAAGATTTGATTACAGAACGACAGACAACGGGACAGGTGAAACTAAATAAAAGCTTGTAAAAATGACCCTTGGTTTGCCACGACGACTTATGAACCGGTTAAGAGCGGCTATAAAAGCCTCCTTGGTTAAGTCAGAGACAAGCTCCAAGTGAAGTGCCTTAGTTGCCAAACACACGAATATGCAGATGTAGGCCTTTACGAGTCTACTTCCTCTCCCCTTGCGGTCAGCTATTAGAATTGGACCAGCATAATCAGTGCCTGTTTCAAGGAATGGGTATTCGAGATGCAATATTTCCTTCGGCAAGTTTCCCATTACAGGTTGCACTGTTTCGCCCTTTAACCTAACACATCTGAGACAAGTATGGACAACGTGTTTTGCTAAGTTTCTTCCTCCAAGCGGCCAGTAGCCTTGTTTGATAGTTGCCAGAAGTAGTTGGGGAGGAGCGTGAAGGTGTCGCAAGTGAAACATCTTAAAAAGCAGCCTAGTGACAAGATGTTTGCTACAAATAAGTATGGGATGCTTAACTTCATAATCGTAGAATGAGTTAGCGAGTCGACCCCCAACCCTGATTAGTCCCGAATCGAAGAATGGACACAGTGATCTAAGTCGGCTCTTCTTTGGCAACGCCTTACCAGCCTTAAGAAGATCGTACTCTTCAGGAAAGGAGTCCTTTTGCGACCTACGAAGGAGTACAATTGTTGCTGAATCTAATTCGGCTGAGGTAAGACTACCTACTACCATTTTGTTTTTATTTTTGCAGTTGTGAATGCACCTTAAAATGTACGCTATCACCCGTTGTAATTTTGAATAAGTTGATTTGTTTTTAATTAAATTATCTATTGGGTTACAGGAACTATCAGGCAATGGAGTGGAACATGCCACAAATGATTTTAGTTGAATTGTCTCTGGCAATTGAGACAGCTTATTAGCTTGAGGCTGAGGCCCTGTTGGCCACAAAGACATGGCTTGTTTTAAAAATGATGGGCCTGACCACCATAAAGATGAATTCATAATGGTATCAGCACTTAGACCTCGAGACACTAGATCTGCAGGGTTCTCCTTCGAAGGCACATATCGCCAAGATGTGGCGTCGGTGCTCTCCTGAATCTCAGATACCCGATTTTTGACAAACGGGCGTAATGAACTAGCAGAAGAGGCTAGCCAGCCCATGACTATCATCGAGTCACACCAAAAGATGCAACGGTCTGGTTTCTGGGTAAGTGCCTCAAGTACCTTCGTACATAATCTAGCGCCCAATAAGGCCCCGCACAGCTCAAGGCGAGGAATGGTTGTGACTTTAATAGGTGCCACTTTGCTTTTAGACGCCAGGATGTGAACACTCACTGAGCCATCCCCGGCCACGGAGCGGACGTATAGGCAGGCTCCATAAGCCTTCTCCGATGCATCCGTGAAGATGTGGAACTCAACGGCAACAGGTGCATCACACAAGACCCAACGCGGAATATTAATGTGATTAAGATAAGGCAGACCTTGAACGAAAGATTCCCAGGACGTAAGTAAATCACCTGTAAGCGGATGATCCCAATCACACTGGTTTATCCAAAGTTTCTGCATGAGTATTTTTGCCTGTACTATGCAAGGCGTTACTAAGCCCAAACGGTCGAAAATTTGGGATATGGCTGACAGAATGTGTCGCTTAGTAACTACCTTTGGCAATGAGATGTCTATAACAAACGTAAGGCTGTCTTGAGCGCATTTCCAATTGAGGCCCAGCGTTTTAGACAGTTCGTTCTCACTAAGATTCACGTATTCCCTTTGACACGAACCTTCACCAATGCTTTCAAGAATCTCGCGATTGTTTGACTGCTTTTTTCGCAAGTTAAATTGTGCACCTTTCAGTGTCTCTGTGACATCACGACACAGAGCAACGGCATCGTCTATAGTTTGAGAGCCAGACAGGAAATCATCGACATAGAAGTCTCTGGCAATCGCTTCCCGCGTTTTCGCGGCACTGGCTTCTTGCGCTAATTGTAAGAGACACCGCGTACTTAGGAAAGGAGCCGATGACGTCCCGTAGGTTACGGTTTTAAGAGAATATGTTTTAAGTGGCCTTGACGGATTTGACCTCCATAAAATCAGCTGGAGCTGATGCTGCTCTTCGTCGACAAGGATCTGCCGATACATTTTCTCAATGTCAGCTGATACAACGTATTTGTGTTGACGGAAACGCAATAAGATAGAAAATAGGTCATCCTGGATTCTGGGCCCTACTATCTGAATATCGTTAAATGATTTTCCAGATGTAGTGGCAGCTGAAGAGTCGAAAACTACCCGAAGCTTGGTAGTCGCGCTGGACTCCCTTATTACACTATGGTGGGGCATATAATATGATGGTAATGAATGGCACGGCAGAATTTCACTCATGTATCCCATAACTTCGTATTCTTCCATGAATTTTAGATACCGTTCCTTTAAGATGCAGTCCCTATCCAACCTACGTTCGAGCGATAGAAATCTACGCCTGGCCATTTCGAATGAGTTTCCTAATACGTCAGGAGACTCCTTCAGCGGAATAGTAACTACAAAACGCCCTTCTTCATCCCTTTTTGTTGTGGCGTTGAAGAGTTCTTCACATGCGTTTTCGTCTGTCGTCAAGTCATGCTTTGAAGATATGCTATCAAGTTCCCAGAATCGTGTAAGAGAAGAGTCCGTTTGTCTGTCAGTCAGAAATAAGCAAACCGGTTTAGAGGAACCTTGAGTAGGTTGATAAACGTCGCCTGTTAAAAGCCAACCTAGTTTTGTCTCAAAGAGAGTGGGACTAGTAGCATGCTGTCCTAAGTTAATACGGTTTGTGCCCAGGACGCTCCAAAAGATAGAAGCCCCAACAAGAATGTCAATGGTTGACGGCTCATTATAAGAAGGATCGGCAAGACAAATCCCTGAAGGTATAGGCACCTCCCTGACGTCCATATATGTATATGGTATGGGTGGTGTAATTTTGGGCAGTATGAAGCACTCTATGTTAGCGCTGTAGCTCCCATCATAAGACTCCAATTTAAGAGAGCATGAGTGGGAGATGTTCGATTCATGATCATTGAACCCGGTTACGTTGGTTCGAAAGTCTTTTATTGGCAGTTGTAACTTACCAGCTAAGTCCTGGGTTATGTAATTAGACGTACTGCCATTGTCTAATAATATCCTAGCATTCAGCCGATTTCCATTGGTATGGTGCACCTTAACCAGGGCTGTGGAAAGCATGCCGTAATTAGATAAATTGCTTATCGCATGGACGTTGGCAGAAAATGCGACGTGCTCTGATGTGGCCGTAGGCTGAGTATGGGTATGAAGAAGCGTGTTGTGCTTAGTCTTGCAATACTTGCAGTGACTCAATTTACATTTATTGCTCAATATGTTTAACGTATTTCACGATATGTTTCAAACACGTCAGATGCTATGGAATGTCAGCCATATTTGCTTACATTCTTTTTTTGGATTCTACTGTCGGTTGGTATACGTTAAAATGCAATCTAATTGATATTCGGCAAAGATGTATATTTTGCTTGAAAAACGCCACGTATCTATGACAGTTTAAAATACTATTTCGTAAATTAAATTAAATAAGGTACACTAAGAAACTAAAACTCTACTTAAATAAACATATTTGATATTACATTTTAATATTGTTTCATATAATAGAGTAAATGATGGGGTAATTTTTCTCGCATGGCAACAACGCTCACTATATATCCATCCCTCTTAGTGGCACACTCGGCGCGGCCCCTCGGTAAATAAAGATTATAACCTATAACATTCATTGACAATGTTGACGTTGACATTTTCTGCGTTTTGTGATTGCATCTAGTCATCTTATCATCATTCACTAAAACAATTGTTACTTGTGGAATTTTAGGATTTATGTATTAAAATCATCATATTATATAAAGGTTTGTATTTTACACTAAATTCTCAAACAAATTATTTAATTATAATTAATATGGAACGATTTCCATGAGCATTTTACGTTTTGTTATCTGTTACGAATGCTACTTCGCGCTACGCTCGAAGGTCATTAATTTGCCACACAAGTGAATAATATGCGTTTTACACGTTCGTATTAAAGGATAAACGAGCACTTTACGAGCTAGTGAGGGGAAAAATATTATAATAGAGATGTTTTCACTCACGACGATGCGGAATAACCAGGGTCGCGTTGTATAAAGTTACAATTTACAATTTTGCTGTTTGCCTCTCTTTCTAGCCAATAAGTGCGTGCGTTAGAGAGGCAAACAGCGAAATTGTAAAATGTAACTTTATAAAACGCGACCCTGTTATAACGTGATACTACCAATAAAACGATTTATAAGTACATTTTAGAATTTCTGTCTATCAATAAAACACAACAATTCAACTCATAATTTATTGTATATTAAGCTTAGTGGTGACAATAACGCGCACATACTGGTCGTAGGCCGTCGCCACAGCCAGCCCGAGGTGGTCGCGGTTCCAGTCTAGAGCGTTGATGGGCTGTGTGCTGATGACCATGCGCTGCAGCCTCTTCAGGGTGCCGGGGACACCGACGGAGACACCCTGCTGGGTGCTTAGACAAGTTACCAATCGCTAACGCTAATAGTCAATCGTAAAAGCAAGGCAGCTAACTGTCTTTATCACACTAATATGAAAGAGAGGGAAAATTACGATACGCTACTAAGCGTTAGCGATTGGCAACTTGGCTAAGCATCCTGATCCATGCGGAATCTCTGCTCCAGGTCTATTACAAACACTTCAAAGAAACAACCATAATCTAGCACTATTTTATTGTTTTTGTGGTTTAGGATTATTGGTAAGTGTTTATTAAAAACCCATTGTAATATGAGTTTTTGAGCTCACATGGTCATTTGGGCCAAAGTTGGGCAAAAAGTAATCTGATTACTTGTGTAAATTACATTTGTATGAATACTTTGTAATCTAGATTACAGAATACACATACAAATGTAATTTATACATCACGTACGATGTAATCTAGAATACAGGGTACGTGATGTGTAAATTACATTAGACGCCATAAAAACCTGACAGACATGTCTTATCTATCAGACAAGGGCGAGGTGAGCTTGACATTGACTGTCAAATATATCAGACTGCGGCGATTAAAAGGTTAGAATCTAGGATTTCTGTTCAGCAATAAAAAACAACAATTCAATTAATAATTTATTGTATATTAAGCTTAGTAGTGACAATAACGCGCACATACTGGTCGTAGGCCGTCGCCACAGCCAGCCCGAGGTGGTCGCGGTTCCAGTCTAGAGCGTTGATGGGCTGTGTGCTGATGACCATGCGCTGCAGCCTCTTCAGGGTGCCGGGGACGCCGACGGAGACGCCCTGCTGGGTGCTTAGACAAGTTGCCAATCGCTAACGCCAATAGTCAATCGTAAAAGAAAGGCAGCTAACTGTCTTTATCACACTAATATGAGAGGGAAAACTACGATACGCTACTAAGCGTTAGCGATTGGCAACTTGGCTAAGCATATATCCTGGTGCATGCGGAATCTCTGCTCCGGGTATGTTACAAACACTTCAAAGAAACAAACATAATCTAGCACTATTTTATTGTTTTTATGGTTTAGGATTATTGGTAAATGTTTATTAAAAACCCATTGTATGAGTTTTTGAGCTAACATGGTCATTTGGGCTAGAATTGGGAAAAAAAATAATCTGATTACTTGTGTAAATTACATTTCTATGAGTACTTTGTAATCTAGATTACAGAATACATATACAAATGTAATTTATACATCACGTACGTTGTAATCTTGAATACAAGGTACGTGATGTGTAAATTAAGTACATTAGACGCCATAAAAACCTGATAGACATTTGTCTTATTTATCAGACAAGGGCGACGTGAGCTTGACATTGACTGTCTAATATATCACTTACGTATATCAGACTGCGACGGTTAAAAGGTTATATTCTAGGATTTCTGTTCAGCAATAAAAAAAACAACAATTCAATTAATAATTTATTGTATATTAAGCTTAGGGGTGACAATAACGCGCACATACTGGTCGTAGGCCGTCTCCACAGCCAGCCCGAGGTGGTCGCGGTTCCAGTCGAGCGTTGATGGGCTGTGTGCTGATGACCATGCGCTGCAGCCTCTTCAGGGTGCCGGGGACACCGACGGAGACACCCTGCTGGTCCATGCGGAATCTTACCAATCAAGTGCTTCCTCCTCCTTAAGTCGGCCCCTCACTGCTGAGGATCGTGGCCATATCGTGGTGATGATGATAATCATGTCCTTACGCAACATGTTTTAATTGGGTTTTACTTTGAGCTTGTCTGAAAGATAGTGAGAGAGCATTCCACAGTCGAATTGCCTGGCAGGGGAATGAGTTGGATATGAATCTGATTCGGAGGACTGAAAGCTTCAGGGTAAGTGAGGATTTGTCAAAAATAATCTGTAATAACAGACAATGCGAACCAAGCGTCTACATGAGATAAAAGATTTATTCAGCCTATTCATTCTTAGTTATCTCATTTAGTACTGATGTTTCAATCCCCAGATAACAGTAACTGTCAAATAAATGTTAGCTCTAGCCTTTTTTGACTGATGACCAGCGATAAGGATGGTAATACTTTTAACTGACGGATACTTTTAACTGAGGATTGAAAAATCAGCCCTTAATACACTTTTTTGCTCTAAAATTATGATTTTTCGCTTATACCAAGATATCAGAGTGCGAATTTTAATTAAGAGTTTTTATTTCCCATGGGGTTGCTTTATTTTTAATCAAGGAAATAGCAGTTTATGATTACGAAACGTGCATGTTTCATTACCATCATCATCGTGCATGTTTAGGTTAGGTTATTTACTAGGTAGGTAGATTTTAGGATTTCTGTTCAGCAATAAAAAACAACAATTCAATTAATAATTTATTGTATATTAAGCTTAGTAGTGACAATAACGCGCACATACTGGTCGTAGGCCGTCGCCACAGCCAGCCCGAGGTGGTCGCGGTTCCAATACTTCCAATCTAGAGCGTTGATGGGCTGTGTGCTGATGACCATGCACTGCAGCCTCTTCAGGGTGCCGGGGACACCGACGGAGGCACTCTGCTGGGTGCTTAGACAAGTTACCAATCGCTAACGATAGTAGTCAATCGTAAAAGAAAGGCAGCTAACTGTCTTTATCACACTAATATGACAGAGAGGGAAAACTACGATACGCTACTAAGCGTTAGCGATTGGCAATTTGGCTAAGCATCCTGGTCCATACGGAATCTGCTCCGGGTATGTTACAAACACTTCAAAGAAACAACCATAATCTAGCACGACTTTACTGTTTTTATGGTTTAGGATTATTGGTAAATGTTTATTAAAAACCCATTGTATGAGTTTTTGAGCTAACATGATCATTTGGGTCAGAGTTGGGCAAAAAGTAATCTGATTACTTGTGTAAATTACATTTGTATGAGTACTTTGTAAATCTAGATTACAAGGTACGTGATGTGTAAATTACAGTAGACGCCATAAAAACCTGATAGACCCGTCTTATTTATCAGACATGGGTGACGTGAGCTTGACATTGATTGCCTAATATATCAAACTGCAGCGGTTAAAAGGTTAGATAGCAAGGATTTCTGTCTATCAATAAAAAAACAACAATTCGATTAACAATTTATTGTATATTAAGCTTAGTGGTGACAATAACGCGCACATACTGGTCGTAGGCCGTCGCCACAGCCAGCCCGAGGTGGTCGCGGTTCCAGTCTAGAGCGTTGATGGGCTGTGTGCTGATGACCATGCGCTGCAGCCTCTTCAGGGTGCCGGGGACACCGACGGAGACACCCTGCTGGTCCATGCGGAATCGCTGCTCCGGGTATTCGCTGGAATAGTACATTACTATAGAGGCCGGGACGAAAGGGTTTTTCGGCCGAAGACAATGACATATTATAGATAGGATAGGTGCGAGGCGGGCAACCCCATATTTCCGGCCGAGGTATGTATAGTGCTTTTCTCAAACATGCAATAAAATCAAAAACATAGTGGCAGAATGTCCTTTTTATTTCCATTCCACATCAATAAATAAATAAATAAATAAATATTATGAGGAACATAACAAAAATATTATTTCATTGCATGTTTGAGAAAAAAAATATTATTAGACTATATAGGTACGATACGTACGGTTGCCGTGTGGTGATGGCAGTAAGAATACATTTCTCACCACCCTAACTCTTCCCGTGGGTGTCGTAATAGTTGGCTAAGGGATTGAAGTGTCACTGACTTTTATTTATCGAAGATGATGGGCAGCAGTGGACATGATCCAAAGACCATGGTACAAATGGTGTATTTTTTCAGAACCAGAATCAATAACAAGGAGACTTGAACACACGACTATCCCTTACTTTTGTGGAATTAAGGTTTAAAATGATCTGATGAAAATGATCAAGATTTGATCAATATTTAAATAGGCTTGTTAGTAGATGTTTATGAATAAAGGGGTAAGTATTTCGAATTTTATCTTTACTTAATCTTTGCTGAAAGCTTAACCTGTATCCTACAATGGTGTACCTTCTTAAAATATGCCCAGAGATTATTAAAATATTGACAGCGCATGTGTGAGAAAATGGCATAAAAAGCAAAACTTACTATTTCCATAGAGTAGCCTGCCCGTTCCCAGAACACGTCACGAACAGGTCCCGATTCTGTGGAAGGTGGCGAGCCACCCAGATGGTACCGCTTTTAACTGAGTTTTCCAATACCTGGATATCAAAAAAATGAATTTAAAATTGTTGTCAATAGCGTATACCTATACCTACTTGAACTGCGTGACTTGAACAGTTTTTGACCCGAGACTTATAATATAATATAATTATCACGAGCTTTGTTTGCGTTAGGAACATTCTTAGATTATGCCTTAATAATGCATCAAGTACATTTTATTTGAATTCTTCTTAATGAACACTATTATCGGGTACATATTAGGCGTGAGATAACACGATTGGCCCGGCAGCGTTGTAAAGTCAAATCCAAAAAGATGTATCAAAAAAATCCTCTTATAATATATAAATATTGAGATAAATTATTGAATGATACAAGAAGTATTTTGTCTGTGGTGATGGTGTGTGGGTATGTGTGTGTGTGTGTGTGTGTGTGTATGTGTGTGTGTGTGTGTGTATGTGTGTGTGCTAGTGTGTGTGTGCGTGTGTGTGTGTGTGTGTGTGTGTGTATGTGTGTGTGTGTGTGTGTGTGTGTGTGCTAGTGTGTGTGTGTGTGTGTGTGTGTGTGTGTGTGTGTGCGTGTGTGTGTGTGTGTGTGTATGTGAGGCATTACCTGGGCGAACCCCTTGGTGGGGTTCTGCGTACGCACATCGAACACGTGAAACTTTCCCTCAAGTGTGGTGGCCACTAGCTTGTTCATAGGGATGTCTTTGCGGTCAAACTCTGTGTGGCATACCTGGAACAACGGAAAATTATATTATGCCAGGATATACAAGTTAGTTTTCTTGTTGTAATGTATATTGCTTCAATTATATTATTACTTCCTTCCATTTTTTTATCCTGACACAGATATACATATAGATTTATGCTAGAGTAGCTTTATTCAACATAGAAACTTATTTATCTATGGCAAGGAAGATCATTTAGATGTGTATTCAATTGGCGTATATTTACTAACTACCGAGGGGCCGCACATAGTGTGCCACTAAGAGGGATAGACATAGTCACTTACTACTAAGACGAAAGTGCCACACAGGCACTTAGTGACGTATTCAACGCATTTGTCTGGCACTTACATTTAGCATCTAATGCACACACACACAAAAAATAGTGGCACAGTGATAAGGACGGACGATTATCGTTTCTTTTCACTTCCACTAGTAAAAAGTTTCATAAGACCATCCCTTTCGTTCTTGCTATTATTATAACGTTGTCAAATCCATATTAATCCTACATTCATGCTAACTACCAACTCGATAAATTATGTTCTAAGAATCGAATCGAATGTAGGCAGGAATAGTAGTAAAAAACATGTTTTAGGGGTTTAATTTCAATAATATATTGAAAAGATGAAGTCGGGTGAACCCGAAGGCGGAACACCGCCGACATAATATACCTATTAGTAACATACCGGTTAGTTTTTATTATCATTAACCCTTTACCGCATATCGTGACAAATTTGGGACGCTCGATATTTTCAACTACTACACTATTTTAACACATTATCTGTGTATCAACTTTACATTTAAATACTAGCTAGATATATAAATTACCCATTAGGGTAGTTATTAAACATTGAATCCTTCGCAATGTTACAAAAAATGATTGTAGAAAGTCAGTTGCAGAGATTCTGTGAACAGAGCAAGGCAGCCGTTTTATGGAAGCAGTTTTGTTAAACATAAATCCAAGTTTTGGTGAATTTATAGTTGTTAGTATACAGTGACATGAATCCCCAACATTTTTACGGCAGTCGACGTAAGTAATTATATTTACATTACATTGATTTATTTAATTAAATTTTGTTCCATATTCGGAACATAATGCATTCACGGCTTTTTGAACTAAGACAAATATGGCACAACATGCAGTCTAGTCAACGAATACTAATCTTCATATTTGGAACTGTATGCATGGGAGGTGTAGATCTTCTAGACGCGATGTTGGGATTTTACAGAATAAAAGTAAGGAGCAAAAAGTGGCACCACAAGCTGTTTTTCCACTTAGTAGACGTAAGTTGCGTCAATAGCTGGTTGTTGTGGAGGCGCAGCATGTCACAGAGAGGAGAAAATACATATATGCCTTTACTGGACTTAAAGTTGAATTTGGCAGAAGTTTTGATGGCCGAGGATACTAGAGTATTTACACCTAGAAGTCGCGGCAGTATAAATATTGTTGTTAGAATATGAAGTTTTTTTTTACGTTTTGGGCAATAGGGTACTATACTGGTCATGACCTCATATTGTTCCAAATTTGTCTAGTATATGATTCTAGCCAAGATTGCATATTGTTCCAGATTTGCCCGCAATTGTTTTTCTAAAATAAAGTAGTTAAAAACATTTATATGTTTTTTTCATTATTTTTCTAAGCCTATATTTCTCATTTATAATTACATATATTTTTTTCAAACACATCAAAAAATCCATGCGGTAAAGGGTTAATATACGTGTTAAAATTTGTTTCTGCAGTTTTATTTCAGACCACATTCAGATTTTTTTCAGTACAACTTTTTTTTATAATTTTTAAGTGGTTTCCTGACTTTCCACCTTACGAATATAGCTAGTATAGGCATACCTAGCCTTTGTGCTAGCGATGAAAAAACTTGGCACCATGTAGTCGTTTTTTCATGAAGATTTTTTGTGTAATGCATGGATTTATTAGTAAAATTATGTATTTCTTACTATAGCTTTTTTAGCAATATTATGCTGTCTCCAATTGTTTTTCACAATACTTAATTGCAATATTGATCATTAATTTCTGCAAAATACCAAAATAATATGCTATCTACATGCGAACGTGCCGCTTACTCTATACACGCTGATACAAAAAGTGACGATTGTGATACATTATTGGCCGGTACTGGCCTACTACCGCGAAAATCGAAATTCGTAAATTTCGAGGATTTTTCTCTATTACTCAAACGAAGGCGTCATTAGAGTGAGAGAGACAAATCCTCGAAATTTACCAATTTCGTTTTTCGCGGTTGGGTCGCTGTAGATGCAAGACAAAAAACGCTACAAGCGTATCCTTACCCCATTCTTCAAATTGCACTCCCATCTCAACGACATGGTCCTCAGATCGAACATCTTCAAGTCCCCGTTATCATACCCGGCTACAACAATGCGCTCGGAATCATTGAAGGAGTTCCCAAAGCAGACCGACCAGCAGTCTCTCTTCCCTTCTCCTTTTACTGGCTGCATGTTGGCCACTGGCTTGCCACGTTGGCGGGGGTCCCATACTTTTACTGTGCCTGTGTACAACACACGAGAAAATATCGCATCTTATGTCGCATCTTTATTTTATTTTATTATTTATAATTAAACTGCTATTTAAAAATAGTTGTGATTGGGCCACCAAAGTTTTGATGGGATTTATGCTATTTGCATTTGTCAAAGATGGTGCACCAACATATTTTTTTATTCTGTACCTTGTTAAAAAAGCGGTGTACCTATTCACCCTTCGCGGCTCAAATGCGCATTTGGGGGTATTTTTGAGCTCATATTAGATATCCATGGTTATAATGGTTGTAGGTCAGAAAGTAAGTACTTATTTTCTCTCATAATTATTATGCCTTGACGTGGATCAGAGTATGGGAAAAGTATTACAAAAAATATTTCCAGCACATAAGAGATTTAGGGTGTAAAAGTATGTATTAAAAATATAAATACTCTTCTACACAATTTTTTTTATTCTAACATGACTAAGGCTATGGGGAGCATTGAATCATGAGAATCAGTGGTTGATTACCTAAGGAAAATTCAGGAACAATTCAGTTTGACTATGAAATTTATTAATTATGCTGCAAATTTTCCACAAGTTTGGACTCTAGTGAGACTAGTAGAAACACTTCAACCTGATCTGAGGTATAAAATGGCAATAGAGATAATGGGAGTTTTGTGAGTAGTGTGTAACATTGTTATCTTTTCATTAAAATTAGGCAAAAAAAGGCACTGTAATCAGTGGTAGGCAAAAAGTATTCTGATTGCTTCTGACGGGTACATTTTTATGTGTACTTCGTAATCTGCTTTACGATTAACTACATTACATTAAATTGTCAGAAATAATAATATTACTTTTTGTCCATACCTGACATTATACAATGTGGGTATACTCTTGGGTCGTCTCGTTCGTTTTTCGTCACGTTCCTAAATTTGTCCGATTCTGCTTTCGTCACCCATTCTTTATTCGTCACGATCGTCGATGGTCTTTATCATCTTCAGTCAAATTTGTTGTTCGTCTTTATCTTATTCCATCTCGTTCTTAACTCGTCATAATTTTCTTTCGGCATGTTTGCTGTTAAATCTATGTTTTTCGTATATTTTCATAGTTTTAAGTCGGTACCAACTTAGAATATGACCAAATACGAAATGACAAAAAACGATTGAGTCGAAATAAGAAAAAGGTCAACAACTTATTATGGTCAAAGACGACAATGACTGCAGACTAACTTGACGAATGAAGAATGGGTGACGAAAGCAGAATCGGACAAATTTACGAACGCGACCAAAAACGAATGAGACGACCCAAGAGTATACCACAATGTGCTATTAACATTATACAAGTTAAAATGTGTTACCATAATAATGGAGGTGCTGACCCTGCAGCAGACCGCATGATGACAGAAAGTGGTGGAAAGGAAAGCCATCCCTGGCAAAGGCCAGAATAATACAAAATAGAAAAAGAATATGTGTTACCATCTCTGCTGCCAGTTACAATTTCTGGAGCCCCGCAGCCAACTGTGTTGCCGCCCATGCCATCTATGGAGTTTATGATGTCTGTGTGCTCTTTGGTTATATAGACTTGGCAGCTCTTTTCCAAATCCCTGAACAAAAAAAAAACAATTTCAACTTTATTGATTTAGGTACATTTTTCTAAATATTTTTTATTCAACAAGACAGAAAATTTCAGACATGGCGTAAGCCAAATTATGACAAAGAGTTTACAAAGTGCTCTTACCATATTTCTAATGTACCCTTAAAATCACCTGTGGCTAGTTTTCTCTCAACATCACTGGTAGCACCAAAAGTGCCACATTTAAATGAATTGGGCCTTTCAATCTCCTTTATTTTCTTGACGTCACCTGCAGTTATTTCGAAGATTTCAAGCATTCCATGTCCATTGGGTAGACAACCAATAACAACAAACTTTGCAGAGCATGGAATCCATTTGCAATCAAATAAGGAGTGATTAAGGTTATGTTCGATGTGTGTTATAATTTGAGGCGTATCCAAGCTTTCCATTGTTAGAGTTTTCTCCAATGCAAATTACTTTCTTTGTAGATGAAAACAACCTTAAAATCCACCATCGAATAAACACATTTTGGTTGTCATGGTAACCGTATGACGTTTATGATGCGTTTATGAGATTTGTTTTATTCACTTGGCGCAGAATAAAATACTCGGATTTTGAATGATATTAAATTACACTACACTAGCTCATGTTTGTATACATTATGCTCATTGAGTTTACGTATAATAAATAATAATCCAAGACTATTACTAATAATTTACAAAGACAACATCATTCGTTTTTTATTTGTTTCTTAGGTTGTCTGTAATTATTGTCTATGATTTGCCATTATTTTGACATCGCTAGTGATGTACTGATTGATAAGACAGAAATATCGATATGGAAAAGGATAAATCCAAATTATTTTACTTCCTATTTAGGTTATAAAATGATTATTAAATAACACGAATCACATTACTATTGACATAATAATTAACTTGTACTAATTAAAGCAATGTAATTATCATCAAATTGAATATATTTCGTTCTAAAAAAAAACAGTCATTATCGATCATCATCATCATCATCATCATATCAGCTGAAAGACGTCCACTGCTGAACATAGGCCTCCCCCAAAGATTGCCACAATGACCGGTCCTGCGCCACCCGCATCCAGCGGACTCCTGCGACCTTCACCAGGTCATCGGTCCACCTTGTGGGGGGCCTACCCACGCTACGCCTTCCGGTACGTGGCCGCCACTCAAGAACCTTCCCGCCCCAACGGCCATCGGTTCTACGCGCAATGTGCCCCGCCCACTGCCACTTCAGTTTAGCGATTCGGAGAGCTATTTCGGTTACTTTGGTTCTGCTGCGGATGGTCTCATTTTTAATCCGATCACGCAGAGAGACTCCTAGCATAGCCCTCTCCATTGCCCTTTGGGTGACTTTGAGCCTTCTTATGAGACCCATTGTAAGCGGCCACGTTTCAGTACCGTATGTCATTACTGGCAACACACACTGATTGAAGACTTTCGTCTTCAAACACTGCGGAATATTGGACGAAAATATGTGTCGTAGCTTCCCGAACGCTGCCCAACCGAGTCGGATTCGACGATTGACCTCTTTATCGAAGTTGGACCTACCTAACTGAATAGTTTGCCCTAGGTATATGTATTCGTCTACAACTTCGAGTGTAAAGTCTCCGATTATTACGGGAGTTGGTGCTACATGGGAATTCGACATGATTTTCGTCTTATCCATGTTCATCCTAAGACCAACTCGCTCGGAGGCTTTACTGAGGTCAACGAGCATAGTACTTAAGTCCTCCAAGGTCTCAGCCAAGACTACTATATCGTCAGCGAATCGAAGGTGAGTGAGGTACTCGCCGTTTATGTTGATACCCAGCCTTCTCCAGTCCAGAGTCTTAAAGACATCCTCCAGTGCAGCGGTAAACAGCTTAGGGGAGATGACATCTCCTTGCCTAACTCCCCGCTGCAGCAGAATAGGCTTCGAGCTCTGGTCTTGGAGTCGGACTGACATTGTGGCGCTCTCGTACAAACACTTCAACACCTCGATATAGCGGTAGTCGACTTGGCACCGTTGGAGAGACTGTACTACTGCCCATGTTTCGATCGAATCGAAGGCTTTCTCGTAGTCCACAAACGCTAAACAGAGGGGCAGGTTATATTCTTCGGTCTTCTGTATAACCTGGCGAAGCGTATGGATGTGGTCTACGGTACTAAAGCCTCTTCGGAAACCGGCTTGTTCGGGAGGCTGGAAGTCATCAAGCCTGCGTGCAAGACGATTCGTAATGACTCTTGAAAACAGCTTATAGACATGGCTCAGAAGTGAGATGGGTCGGTAGTTCTTCAATAAAGCGTTGTCACCTTTTTTGAAGAACAGTACCACCACACCTCTGTTCCATGCCTTTGGCGTTCTCCCTTCCAGTAAGACGGAATTGAACAACTTCTGAAGGGCCGTAAGGATCGGTTTACCACCCGCCTTCAGAAGCTCAGCTGTAATTCCGTCCTCCCCAGGCGCCTTGTTATTTTTGAGCTGTTCAAGAGCCATTCTAATCTCGCACAGGCTGATGTCCGGGATGTCTTCTGTATAGTGTCGGGTCAGTCTAGCTCTGAGGTCTTCCGCTAGATCAACTTCGGGTCTGCTAGTTGACGTGTACAGCTGTCCATAAAAACCCTCTATCTCACTCAGCAGCTCAGATCTGGATGTGACGATTCTACCATCCTCAGTCTTTAATTTGGCGAGCTGGCTTTGCCCAACAGACAGATCCCTTGCAAAAACTTTAGAGCCCTTGTTCCGCTCGATGGCTTCTTCTATACACTTGGTACGGAATTGGCGCATATCGCGTTTGAGGGACTTAGAGATTTGTCTGTTGAGCTGCCGGTATAAAGTCGCATCAACTGAGGATTGTAGAACCAGTTCACTCCTTTTTTCCATTAGCTTCTGAGTGGAGTCGGAGAGCTTTCTGGTCTTATTTGTCCGCTGGGCCTTAAAAAAACTTAGACCCAGCGCTATGGACAGCTTCCACAAACCCGTCGTTGTATACGTCCACGTCATCGCCTAGGCAATCGAAACGGTTTTGGAGTTCCAGCTGAAAGCTCTCGGGGTTTTGGAGATGGAGTGCAGGACGGAGCGTAGACTTCATCAGTCGCGAGCGTTCTAGCTTAGGACATATATTCAACGTGCCTCTTACCAGGCGGTGATCGCTACCGGTTTTAACCGTACTGATCACAGAAACATCGTTGAATATATGTCTCTTCGTCGACATGATGAAGTCGATCTCGTTTTTAGTTGCACCGTCGGGACTCATCCAAGTCCATTTTCTGTGCTCGCGTTTCTTAAAGAAGGAGTTCATCATGTAGAGTCCCTCCTTCTCCAAGAAACCAGCCAGCAGATGGCCCCGGTGGTTCCGACGTCCAACCCCAAATTGCCCCACCCTCAGTTCGTCACCATCTCATTATCGATAAGATACCGAAAAAAAGACGCTGCTCAGTTACATCCTTAATCAAATCATTACAAAAAAAATTACAATGGCAAATAATCGCGAGAGCGTGCAAAATCTAATTGATATTTAATAAAGTTAGCTGTATATCCAGTGATAATACTTTAGTCACTATTAAGACCTTTCAAAAACACCCAAAATGAGTGAGAGAAAAAGCAAGAAAAGCGTAAGTTTCCATCCTAAATCATATCATGAGATTGTTCAGAATTTTTTGATTATGAATTTCGTGTTTATTTTTCAGAAAGCAGACATTGCGAAGCAATTCGACTTGCCGATGAGGCAGTCCAAGATCACGACCCTGCTGAACCAGGCGGGACAGGCGTATTGCATATGCCGATCCTCCGACAGTTCTCGATTTATGATGTGTGTATTTTTGAAATCATTAATTGAAAACAAAACTCCAATCAATCCCTTACCGTCGATTTATTGGAGGAAGTCAGGTTATTATGTGATATGACACAAGACCTGCTTGTTGGAAAATGTTACCAGAATGACCTTATGTCTACTATTTAATAATTTAATTAGAAAAATTGTAGTGTGTTATTCATCTTACTCTTCTGCATCCTCGTATGCCAGTATTATTTCAGATCAGAGTTATATAGTGAGTTTTGCTTGTCAGCTGGCAATACAATGTATGTTGTGGACAAACAAGTTAGTTAACGGCACCCAATTGAAGGTAAATTCACAAGACTAACATCAGTTACCAATTCTTTTGTGTTTTAATATGAATTAATCAAAGTTAAGGTATTATAATTATATGTCTGGCCTAGGGTAAATATGTGGACACTTAAATCTCTAATAAATATAAGACCACAAAAAAATAATTGGTAACCAATGTTATCTTCTGGATGTACCCTTACTCCAAGTTAATATTGCAATTCGCTTAAATCAACTGTTTTTCTAGAGCCTGTGATGCCTGCGAGGAGTGGTATCATGGAGACTGCATTAATATATCAGAGAGAGAAGCAAAGTACATAAAGAACTACTTCTGTGAGCGCTGCCGGGAGGAGGACCCCACTCTAAAGACTCGCTTCAGGCCACAGAAGCGTGAGAATGATGAAGAAGCAGGTAATACTAGCATCTATGTTGTCAGAGAATAAAAATTGTAACCATATTTGTTTCAAAACCCAACATTTTAAAAATAAATTAAATAAAATGAGATAACATAGAAGAGGGTATCAGGAAACAGGCTTACATCAATTGTCTGTCCGAGTTTGAAATATTGTAATATTTATGGTATTTTTTTTTCTAAATATTTTTAACCTATTAATTGCCATTTGTTAAATCTAAAACTGCCACATATTCGCCAATATTACTGGCTTAAGCATGTGAGGAGGCAAGAAATATTTTTGTAGAATATACTTTGCCACTTTTATGTGACATAGGCTTTGTTATTTCAGAGCATTCAGAAGATGTCTACTACCAATTATAAAAATGTATATTGATATTACATAGTTTGCATCTGTTTTTCAGACCTGAATTTAATTTTAGAATTATAATTATAACTAACATGACATTCAAACATTACAAATTGGGTTACACATCAAGTCGATGATTGTTCCACATGTTTCAACCCATTAAGAGGGTCCTCATCCGAAGTACCCTCAGCCAAAGCAAGTGATGTAGTGAGTGTTGTGTGCAACCCCCTTTATGACAAAAGTAACACTGAGGATAGATCTTTCCTTGCATCACCCCCGCACCACCGCCCGCGGCCAGTACCCATTCTAGCAGGGCGCAAGGGAGGACCCTCGTAATGGGTCGAAACATGACGAGCAATCATGGACTTCATTAAATTCTCTCTAATCCTTACTCTTCCATGTAATGCCATAGTAAATTATGAAAATAATTTTCTTTCAATCACTTCAATTCAAACATAGTCACAGTATTTCTTAAGTTTAATATCCTTCACTTAATTTAAAGTTTAGTGTTAGCCATTTATTAATCTACATATATGTTTTACAATCTCCAGTCCGAGATGACAGAAAGAAGAAACGCAAGGAGAAGGACCACTCAGAGAACAAGTCCTCCAAGAGGACGAGCAACAAAGACGGCTGTGGAGACTGTCCTGGGTGCTTGCAGTTAGACGACTGTGGGCAGTACGTAAATTGTCTATGTTGAGTGGCAACAACCACACTTGACAGGCCAATTAACATTAACACGTTCGACGCCGGTGACACAGGGTGTGTGACCAACAAAATCTGATTCCTATGCCACAGACATACATATGTGATCAGAGTAACCTTATTCTTATGCCACTAGCATAAATCAAGTTCTTCCTCCTATGCCAGTGCCATAGAAATACGAACGTTTTTGACACAAGTGCTGTGTCACTGGCATAAGAGTACAATCTGTTCAGTCACACATGCATATCAATGGCATAGGAGTTCTATCAGATAATGTCGATCGGTATAGTATTAGCGCTTAGTAAAACAGTACCGGAGGCGAACGTGTTAACCAGCTGTACTGTGAAAGTTACCATACATTTTCAACAAACTTCAAAAAGTTAGGAGGTTCTCAATTCAACTGCATGTTTTTATTATGTTTGTTACCTCAGAATTGCTGACTGGGTGAAGCGACTTTATGATTCCTTTTTTATTTGAAAGCTGATGCTTACCAATTAGTCCCATTTTAATTTGATCCAGTTCTGACAATAGCATCCATAAGAAAACCATATAAGTCTGAAATTTGCATTAAGCATGTGCACGACAAATGGGCGAATAACTCAATATCACGCCAAACCATTTTGATAATTATTGTTTTAGGGTCAATCACTTTTCTTCCGTTGTTATTCTGTCACATCACCCAGGGGACAACAGTGGCATAATTTGCTAGAAGAAAGTATCCTACAAGCTCTACTATCATGATTAAGATAAGATAGAACTTTATTCCATAACAATTTTACAATCATGTCGGAAATATTATAATATGTATTATTAATCTTACTAATTACTAGAATAAATTACAATTTTATGAATAAATTACAATTTTATTAACATGCTTAACTTAATCCAAAGAATACAACATTATTATTATTATATTAATTTAACATATGTCAGTCACATTTTGGTATTATATAATAGGAGCGTTATTGTACATTATACATTACAAATAAAGTCATTGACATCATAATAACATTTACTAATTAATAAGTCCCTTAACCGGCATTTAAAGTTGTTCGCATCAAATATTGATTTGAGCTCGATCGGAAGGCAGTTATATAGTTTTACTGCTTGATATAGGGCACAATGGTGAACAATATTCAATTTAGGGGCTATCAAATTGACCAAGTCTTTCCTACGTGTGTTCATTCTAGAGATTCTTTCTTCCTCTGTTTCATATCTCTCCAAGTGTTTAACGACACCAGTGAGTAACACCAGAATATAGAGGCAGGGTACCGTAAGAATTTTTAGACGGATAAAGTGTTCTCTACACGACTGCCACCATGGGATACGGACCATGGTTCTGATGGCACGTTTTTGGGCAACAAACGCTTTATTTATATTATATTTATAACTTCGTCCCCAAAATTTAATACTGTATCGCAACCGAGACTCTACTAATGCGTAATACACAGATGTTAACTGCTTCAAAGTAACTTCCTCGCGTAAGCTCCTCAGTGCATAACAAGCTGAACTAATAGCATTTTCCAATGATTTTAGTTCTTCTTTCCAGTTAAGATCCCTATCTAGGTATATACCGAGGAATTTAACACTATCTTCAACATTCACATCTGAGCCTTCTAAATTAACATGCAAGGATTCGCCATTCCTAGACGTAGTTCTAAACATCATAGTTTTTGTCTTATCCATATTCAAGATTAGGTTATTGCTATTAAACCATGTTTGAAACTCTCTAAGAAGCGCATTTACTTTATTACTCAGAGCTTCTGTGTTTGTTGATTAGTGGGTGACCCATCTTGGAAAGGCCACATAACTATTAAAAAATTCAAAGTTTGTCAATTTGAATGCCATTAAGCTGTGATTTTAAGGGGGACCCAGGAGAATGTATCCGTGGCAACGAGTGACAAAAAAAGTGATTGACCCTTTAACCAACTTCAAAATAAACCGAGATGGTCCCTGGCACCAAGCCGGGGTATGATTATGGGGTCTTGAAGGTTTCTCCATAAACCGGCTTCCGTTGAAGTAGTTTTTTTTATTTGGTAATGATTACGAACAATTTAATGCTGACACTGAAATCTTATTAACCGCATCAAAATGCTTAGCGTTACTAAATTTCTTGCTTATTTTTTTATTCAAAAATTTTATTCAAAATTCGTTTATTTATCAAACATGGTTTCTAAAGATGTCGAATCCTCCTTTTAAGTTTAACACTTGTGTTAGGAGGAATTCGCTCTTTCATACAAGGTGCTAAATAAACATGTAAGTAGGTAAGGAAATCCTTACAAAATTATTTGTACTATGGTATGCATAACAGAGGTACATTTTCCAGGTGCGAGGCTTGTGAAGACATGTTCAAGTTCGGAGGCAACAACAAGTTGAAGATGAAATGCCGGCAGCGGGTTTGCGTCCTCAAGAGTAAGAAGCAGTCTAAACAGTCCAGGTAATTTGAAGGAAAAAATATTCTAATAGAGGTTGTCTGGAAGAGACTGCTTTTTATCGATAGACCTCCTGTTATGTTGTGATACTTTTACTAATTTATTTTTTATGTTTCATTGCTTCGAAGAAGAAGAAATGAGCACTATACTTTTGTCAAGTCATGATCAAAAAATGGACAAACTTAAAATTTATATGACAGATACTGTAAACGGGGGTTTTTCATTATTATTCATCACACTGGCTTTCTAAGTGAAAAGTAAAATTCCCAAGGGAGTTACAGAAATGTTATTACGTTATTTAATGTAATTTTATCTTAAAAAATATTTTTTGCTTGGAAGTGTGATGTAAAATATTGTATACATCAAGGTTGGTAAGCAGATTATAAACTCGCGTTATTAAAAGCTCTACTAAGAGACTCAATACTAATACCGTAATTACCTCCCATTTAGCCGTATGGTGGCGGCAGTAAGAATACATTTGTCACCACCCCAACTCCTCCTGCGGGTGTCGTAACGTAAGAGTCGACTAAGGGATTGAAGTGTCACTTACCATTATTTAATAAAAGATTGTTGATGGGCAGCAGCGTCATCATAGTGGACACATTACTGCGATCGCCAATCCGCTTGCCCAGCGTGGCGATTACCTCCTAATGCGTTTATACGCATAGTTAATAGGAGAGGCCTACGTCCAGCAGTGGACTATCAGGCTGATGATGATGATGAAGGTCAGTAAGTGAATTTTAAACTCGCGTTATTAAAAGTTGACAGACTATATTAATGCCCTAATACTAATTACCTCCCAAAATGCACAATGTACGGTGTAACGGTGTGTATATTATCGTTTTATTCTATCTTGCAGCAGCAACAGAGTTAAAAAGAAACATCATGAGCGAGAGACTTACGAGCCAGAAGAGTCCATAGCGCACCTTCAGACCTTAGAACCCAGGCAGTGTTACGGACCTCAGTGCACCAGGGCAGCGCTGTATGGGTCCAAATACTGTTCGTCTCAGTGCGGGATCAGGCTGGCTACCGCTAGGATTTATCAGGTAGGTGGCTGACTTGAAACTAAGGCATTAATTGACCTCAGTGCAATAGGGCAGCACTGTATGGGTCCAAATACTGTTCGTCTCAGTGCGGGATCAGGCTGGCTACCGCTAGGATTTATCAGGTAGGTGGCTGACTTGAAACTAAGGCATTAATTGACCTCAGTGCATCAAGACAAGGCGGTGGCAAATGACAGGTTACTGCTGGTCTCCTGTTCGTTGTCGCCGCGATTTGGGCTCTAATTTTCATTTACGATCAGGTGGTGTGGAGCCACTTTGTTGTGCCAATATTTAAAAAAATGTTCGTCTCAGTGCGGGATTGGGCTGGCTACAGCTAGGATTTATCAGGTAACTTTACCTAAGTCTAAGGCCTGAGTTGCGAAGTTTTCGGTGGAGCATGCAGCGTCACAGAATAAATAAGAGCAGAAGTGTGACTGTCAGCAAAACGTTTTTTTTCTCTTACCCTATCCATAAACATTTCCCGATATAGCAAGCCGAAAAGTATTGTTTGTCCTTTTCAGTCTTATGAAATGAAACAATAGTTATTTGTTATACAAGGGTGCAAAGTTGTATTTTACCCGCGAGTATGAGATTTATAGTTGAACCACGAGCGAAGCGAGTGGTTTTAAAATAGAATCCTGAGCGCAGCAAGTGTTTTAACATACGAGAAGTAAAATACATTTGCACCCGTGTGTAACACAAACTTTTTCCCCTCACTATAGCGAGGAAACTCAAAAAAGGTAATTATTTGTTCACATTACAATCATCATCAGGTTAGTGATAATCATACCTGGGATAACTCGGGGCATTTATACGAAAGTGATGTAGAAAAATATTTTATCGACTAAAAATATATCGATGTTACTGTGAATGACAACATCAAAATGTTATTCGGCATAAATAAATATTAGGTACTTACTCTTCAATTAAAATAAAAAATAAATTTAAACGGGTAGTTACGCGTTTATTTTAAAATAATTTTCAAAATATACAATTAACATTAAAGAATCAATATTTAAATTGTCATTTTGATTAAAATGACATCTGCATACAAGAGGCCCGATATCAGATATGACATCGAACCTCTGTACTGTGTCGATAATGTTCAATAAGCACATCTTTTATTATAATTATATCGACATATTTTTAATCGATATCAAATCCTTATAACTTGCCCCCAATTACCCAGGTATGGTGATAATAATTTTCGAAATGCATCCTATCTCTTCATCTCCAGGTGCTCCCCCAACGCATCCAAGAGTGGTCCCTCTCTGGCTGCGAGGCCGAGCAGCGCAACCGCCGCGCGCTCGAGGTGGTCCGCGCCGGCCTCGCGCGCGCGCAGGCCTCCCTCCGCGGCCTCGACCAGCAGCACGCTGCGCTAGACGCCAGCGTGCAGCGGGCTAAACACGCCACCATACAGGAACAACCCGAGAAGGTTAGTTACTAATATTGGACTTGTTCATCTCTAGGTGCTCCCACCACTAGGCGTTTGAAAAGCACGCTGCGTTAGACACTAGCGTGCAGCGCGCTAAACACGCTGCTATACAGGAACAACCCGAGAAGGTCCGTTATAAGTGTTAGACTCTTTCTTCATCTGTAAGTGCTTTCTTAATGCATTCAAACCAACAGGAACAGCCTAAGACAGCCTGAGAAGGTAAGTTACAAATATTGGACTCTTTCTACATTAACAGGTGTGTGCCTGTGCGCTCTCGACCGACAGCACGCTGCGCTAGACACTAGCGTGCAGCGGGCTAAACACGCTGCTATACAGGAACAACCCGAGAAGGTTCGTTACTAATATTGGTCCCTAGGTGCTCCCACCAGTAGGCGTTAGAAATGGGTGGCAAGGCCGCCTGTGCGCTCTCGATCAGCAGCACGCTGCGCTAGACGCTAGCGTGCAGCGCGCTAAACACGCTACCATACAGGAACAACCAGAGAAGGTTAGTCACTAATATTGGACTCTTCACCGACAAATGCTCCCTCAAGGGCATCCAACCACTGGGCTTTAGAAGTGGTTCACAAGCTCTCGACCAGCAGCGCGCCACCATACAGGAACAACCCGAGAAGGTTCGTTACTAATATTTGACTCTGAAGAGTAGGAGTGTCGATGAATCGACAGGTGCTCCCCCAAGGGCATCCAACCACCGGGCTTTAGAAGTGATTCACAAGCTCTCGACAAACAGCACGCGGCGCTGGACGCTAGCGTGCAGCGCGCTAAACACGCTACCATACAGGAACAACCCGAGAAGGTTAGTCACTAATATTGGACGCTCATCGACATGTGCTCCCACCACTAGACGTTAGAAATGGGTCGCAAGGCCGCCTGTGCGCTCTCGACCGACAGCACGCTGCGCTAGACGCCAGCGTGCAGCGGGCTAAACACTCCACCATACAGGAACAACCCGAGAAGGTTCGTTACTAATATTGGACTCTTCGTCGACAGCAGCTGTGGTTCACAAGCTCTCCACCAACAGCACGCTGCGCTAGACACTAGCGTGCAGCGCGCTAAACACGCTACTATACAGGAACAACCCGAGAAGGTTAGTTGCTAATATTGGATTCTTCGTCGACAGCAGCTGTGGTTCACAAGCTCTCGATCAACAGCACGCTGCGCTAGACACTAGCGTGCAGCGCGCTAAACACGCTGCTATACAGGAACAACCCGAGAAGGTTCGTTACTAATATTTGACTCTGAAGAGTAGGAGTGTCGATGAATCGACAGGTGCTCCCCCAACGCATCCAAGAGTGGTCCCTCTCTGGCTGCGAGGCCGAGCAGCGCAACCGCCGCGCGCTCGAGGTGGTCCGCGCCGGCCTCGCGCGCGCGCAGGCCTCCCTCCGCGGCCTCGACCAGCAGCACGCTGCGCTGGACGCTAGCGTGCAGCGCGCTAAACACGCCACCATACAGGAACAACCCGAGAAGGTTAGCTACTAATATTGGACTTGTTCATCTCTAGGTGCTCCCACCACTAGGCGTTTGAAAAGCACGCTGCGTTAGACACTAGCGTGCAGCGCGCTAAACACGCTGCTATACAGGAACAACCCGAGAAGGTTAGTTATAAGTGTTGGACTCTTTCTTCATCTGTAAGTGCTTCCTTAATGCATTCAAACCAACAGGAACAGCCTAAGACAGCCTGAGAAGGTAAGTTACAAATATTGGACTCTTTTTACATTAACAGGTGTGTGCCTGTGCGCTCTCGACCGACAGTACGCTGCGCTAGACACTAGCGTGCAGCGGGCTAAACACGCCACCATACAGGAACAACCCGAGAAGGTTAGTCACTAATATTGGACTCTTCACCGACAGATGCTCCCCCAAGGGCACCCAACCACCGGGCTTTAGAAGTGGTTCACAAGCTCTCGACAAACAGCACGCGGCGCTGGACGCTAGCGTGCAGCGGGCTAAACACGCCACCATACAGGAACAACCCGAGAAGATTCGTTACTAATATTTGACTCTGAAGAGTAGGAGTGTCGATGAATCGACAGATGCTCCCTCAAGGGCATCCAACCACCGGGCTTTAGAAGTGGTTCACAAGCTCTCGACAAATAGCACGCGGCGCTGGACACTAGCGTGCAGCGGGCTAAACACGCCACCATACAGGAACAACCCGAGAAGGTTAGTCACTAATATTTGACTCTGAAGAGTAGGAGTGTCGATGAATCGACAGGTGCTCCCCCAAGGGCATCCAACCACCGGGCTTTAGAAGTGATCCACAAGCTCTCGACAAACAGCACGCGGCGCTGGACGCTAGCGTGCAGCGGGTTAAACACGCTACTATACAGGAACAACCCGAGAAGGTTAGTTACTAAGCACGCCACCATACAGGAACAACCCGAGAAGGTTAGTTACGAAGCACGCCACCATACAGGAACAACCCGAGAAGGTTAGTTACTAAGCACGCCACCATACAGGAACAACCAGAGAAGGTTAGTTACGAAGCACGCCACCATACAGGAACAACCCGAGAAGCAGTGGCGTGCACTCCATATAGGCAAATAGGCACTGCCTACCCTAGCAGAACAGTATCTACATATACTTTTTCGTCTTCATTATAATAATTTGTCATGTTTTCTGAAAGAAATCCACATAAATATTTATATTAACGGAGCTCGCGGCGATTTAAATTTCCGCGCGCGCTAGCTAGCCTAGCGCGCGGCTGCCCAAGCCCCATCTGGGATAAGGCAACGGCTATCGGAGCCTACAAAAACACACACACTCACACAGTGCGTTTGTGTAGACATGTCCGTGAAGTATATACATATTCTTGCCCAGTGCACACGAAGATAGAAAATATACGCACACAATCAAAAGAATAGGCTGCGCCTAGGCACCATACGTGCGAGAAGGACGGCCAATGTCGGTCTCTCTCTGACTTACCGAGCCTCGAGATGTAATACGAATAATTTTAAGAACTCTCCTATGTTGCGATTTTTACTTGAAGTGAGAGGCATTACATTCTGTCAGGTTTATTTGTTTACAAACAGTCGCGAGTCGGTTTTGATTTTTGCGATACAGGTTTGAGTTTAATCAGTAGAAAATCTATCAAAACAAAACTCATTCATTGTTATATTAATACAATTCGGTTCTAACAGAATTTTTTTACGTTTATTTTCATGTAAGTGTTGTGACTTGTGACTGTGCGTGACGGAATTATGCTATGAGAATAAATTGTGAATACCTAGTTAGTTGATGGTGGCTGATGTATGTCTAGCGTGTCTACGAAGTTGATTTTCGGCGGATTTAGCAAGTTAACAATAAAACAAAAGAAGTTAGTACAGGTACGTGTAATTATTTCAAAAGTCGATGTATTCTGTACTCGGAAATTGTACTTATAGCATTAATGAACATTGTATTTTAGCTATTTCACTCGTTAGGTATTGCACTTATATTTCGAATTCACCGATGATTAATGCTATGCATATTTAAAAACCTTTCACTCTTCTTTAGAAAACATGAGCGATTTGAAAAGCATTAGGACGTTAACAAAAGTCGGCGTTCGAGATAAAAGACTTAGTTATTGTCGCAAGCTATACCTAGACTCTTTTACTTTACTCCCGTCTATCCACTGTGAGTTTGCAATGCGATGGTCAATATTGTTTGTTGCTCAGATAAAAAAAAATTGCCTACCCTAACTAAAAACCCTGTGCACGCCACTGCCGAGAAGGTTAGTTACTAAGCACGCCACCATACAGGAACAACCAGAGAAGGTTAGTTACGAAGCACGCCACCATACAGGAACAACCCGAGAAGGTTAGTTACTAAGCACGCCACCATACAGGAACAACCAGAGAAGGTTAGTTACGAAGCACGCCACCATACAGGAACAACCCGAGAAGGTTAGTTACTAAGCACGCCACCATACAGGAACAACCCGAGAAGGTTAGTTACTAAGCACGCCACCATACAGGAACAACCCGAGAAGGTTAGCTACAAATATTGGACTCTTTCTATATTAACAGGTGTGTGCCTGTACGCTCTCGACCGACAGCACGCTGCGCTAGACACTAGCGTGCAGCGCGCTAATCACGCTGCTATACAGGAACAACCTGAGAAGGTTAGTCCAATACTTATAAGTATTGGACTCTTTCTTCATCTGTAAGTGCTTCCTTAACGCATTCAAAGCAACAGGAACAGCCTGAGAAGGTAAGTTACAAATATTGGACTCTTTCTACATTAACAGGTGTGTGACTGTGCTTTCTCGACCGACAGCACGCTGCGCTAGACACTAGCGTGCAGCGCGCTAAGCACGCTGCTATACAGGAACAACCCGAGAAGGTTAGTTACTAATATTGGACGCTTCCTCGACATGTGCTCCCACCACTAGGCGTTAGAAACGGGTCGCAAGGCCGCCTGTGCGCTCTCGACCGACAGCACGCTGCGCTAGACACTAGCGTGCAGCGCGCTAAACACGCTGCTATACAGTCACTTATATTGGAGAAGTGGTTCACAAGCTCTCCACCAGCAGCGCGCCACCATACAGGAACAACCAGAGAAGGTTCGTTACTAATATTGGAGAAGTGGTTCACAAGCACGCCACCATACACATACAGGAACAACCCGAGAAGGTTAGTCACTAATATTGGAGAAGTGGTTCACAAGCTCTCGACCAGCAGCGCGCCACCATACAGGAACAACCCGAGAAGGTCTAATATATCTTAATTACGACACAAATGCGAAAAACATTAAATTAGAAACGAGTGGCGATGTAGTTTGCACGTGTCTCGTGCCACGTTTTTTAGTGCAGATGGCCCTCCGAAGTTTTGTACCTGTCGTAAAATGACACACTTCTCACAGAGCAGCAGAACCATGCAATATGAATCGACAGAATTCAGAACCTGGGTCGCGTTTTATAAAGTTACAATTTACAATTTCGCTGTTTGTCTCTCTTTCTAGCCAATAAGTGAGTGCGTTAGAGAGGCAAACAGCGAAATTGTAAATTGTAACTTTATAAAACGCGACCCAGGGTGCTTAGCCAAGTTGCCAATCGCTAGCGCATCGTAGTTTTCCCTCTTTGTCGCACTAATATGAAGGAGTGACAGAGAGGGAAAACTACGATGCGCTAGCTAGCGCTAGCGATTGGCAACTTGGCTACGCATCCTGGTCCCGCCATAATAACGTTATAATGGCGGGACCAGACTATTTATAATATAACTTTGAAATGGAAGAGGTACTATTTTTTTACAAAAGGTACCAAATAGTACCAATTAAGTACTAAATAATGCAATATGAATCGATCGAATTCAGGATCTGGTCCCGCCATTATAACTGTTACATATTTTCCTATAGTGGAGAATCTTGACCACTTCAAAATTAAAAAAATATATATTGAACATATTGCGAAAACATTATATTGTCAACATTATGGAAAACGACTAGTAAATCGCTAAATAACTTGCCTGTCCACGCCTGGGTGAATCAACTTTTATCTATCTGTTATTGCCATGGTTACGGTCGCCTGAGTCACGCTGGTTTTATGCAAAATTATGCTACTTAATTTATGCAAACATGCATAAAGTCCATGTTTGTAAATGGCAGACAGAAAAAAGTTGATTCACCCGCCTACATTAATTTAAACAATTTCTAAATTAATTATCCGCCTACTTGATTCAGAAAAAAAGCAAATCACCAACCGCGAGGTTCGAAAATCGTAAAGCAGCGTTCATTGGAGTAAGAGAGAGTGATACTCTAAATTTTGGATTTTAAAAATTCGCGGTAGTATTTTACTTATTGCTCTTTAAGAAACTGCTCTGGAAAACCAGACATCATTTTATATGGCAGCCTCACCCGTCTTGATTATCTGCTTAACTAATTCACTTTACTAGTACATTACATCAGAGGCCGGGAAAATGAGGATTTCCGGCCAAGTTGGTATATACGTCCGAGCGAGAGTGCGAGCGAGGCCGAATAGGTAACGAGGCCACTGAGTCCCAGTGAGTTACTGCGCTCTAAAAGCGATACTTCCGAGTCTATTTTAAGGAACGTAAAGACAATATTTAATTGCATGTTCGAGAAATAATAATTTGTACCAACACTTAAATCAATTGTTGTCAACAGGAAGCAGACGACGAAACCTCCATGTACTGCATCACCTGCGGGCACGAGATCCACTCTCGGACCGCCGTCAAACACATGGAGAAGTGTTTCATCAAGTACGAGGCCCAGGCCTCCTTCGGCTCCCGGCATAGGACTCGCATCGACGGCCAGAGCATGTTCTGTGACTACTATAACCCTGCTAATGGGACCTACTGCAAACGACTACGAGTGAGTATAAAAAAACTCTGTGAATAAGTAAATATTCTTTATTGTGCACCACATACTTAATTAAAATGCAAATACAGAAAAACATGTATCGATAGGCAACAACAGGTGGTCTTATCTAGGGCTCGTGGTCGTGACCGTGTTTCGTGTAACCGTAGCCGGATCCCCGTTGCCGTGTTACACGGCCACGGTTTTAAGGCCCGTTTCCTGCGTGTTACACGGCTACGTATCAATAAAGTTACGTATACACGTGTACACGGGGATACGTATCTTAATTACACGCAGATCCGTTCCGCTCGCGTTGTTGAGTGACGATTCGATGCGTTGTCTTTATGGACTAAGGAAAACGGATGAGACTGTTCCGTGATATTTGTGAATCTAATTTAGTGGTTACCTAATTGCCTTTGGTTACTTAATTTCAGTATGATAACGTGTATACGTACTGAGATTAATATTTTACTTTTTAAGGTAAGGAGGGCAGAACTATAAAATATAGATATTTTCTGAGTTCAATATTAATAAAAACTGACACATTCTCATGTATTAATTACCTAATTTAATAATGAGATGTGAACGGAAGTTAAAAAATACATAACACAGTGCGGAGTAAATATTTTTTCTTAGTTCTAAATATCATAATTTAAGTTTTTCTTTCGTGCAATAAAGTTGATATAAATATATACATAAATCAATATTGAGGGTACCAGACAACGATTTATCTATACTAGGAAACCCATAACTCAGGAACAAAATAAATGCGTCATAAATATACAAATTTACAGCGTTATTTCCTACAAAATAAGGAACTTTTAAAATATAAAAGGATATTAGAAAGCAATATAATTAAAAAATACAATATACGTATACTAACTCATTAGATGTCGTGACAATGACGGGAGATTTTAGGTGCACCGCTTTCAAATGCTTTCCTATCGATCCTGTTGTACCACCACGACACAAAAACTCATTGTTCGTACGATCATTGCACAAAGTGCATAAAGCCGTGTCACCGACCCTGGTGGCATAACTCCACACCCAACTGATCTTCATTATTAATACACTTTAAAAACGCTATCTTCTCACCAACAGTAACAATACAAAAACGTAACAAAATAATAAAAAAAAAACAATTAATTTAAATTCGACTAAACTCTCTCTAAGTCTGCCCGGCCTGCAATCTTATTAGTGACTAAACACGTATAAAACCAAAACCCGAAATTGCCCTTTTCAAATTTACTAAAACATCCCCGCTTATTTATATCAAAACAAAGATGCGGCTATTTCATTCAACTTCACAAACAAAAGGTGTACCAGGAAAAGCCCAAGTTAACATATTTATCAGTAAAATTACCACGTGTGGTCAATTACATCGCAGACAAACTATTGTTAGCTACTTTGCGCGTGCAAATTCTTAGTATAGGTCTTATCTACAAAAGGGCCGCCCCGTCAGGTAATAAACTTAAATGAATGACTGTATTATCTTTTATGTATAGCAATTTGGCCAAATATTTTTAACATTCTTTTTTAATTTTTCTATATGGTGATTCAAAATCACAATATAAATTCTAATCCATAAATAACACCGTCGCTTGTTATATAGAACACAGCACCTACCACGTTATTCTATAACTTAAATCGATACGAAAAATGCAAGTCTAATCAATAAAATACCGTTCGTCCCGATTCAGAGTATAATACTCAATACGTACTTTAAAAACAAGCTATTCAAAAATAGGCCTTATTTGTTTGCATAGTAATTGGTCCGGCCGGATCCATGCCACGAGCAGTCGTTGCCAGAACGAAGCCAAGATTCGTAGATACGTATACAAACAAAGATTCGGGTACGTATCTCGGCGTGACTGTGAAATTCGTGATCTTAGTACCGCCGGGGTTAAGAACACGGAGCTACGGTTCGGCGAATAGTACGTATATCGGGAGCCCTAGTCTTATCGCTTACAAGCAATCTCTTCCAGACAAATATAACTGGATATGTAACTTTGTTATTCTAATTTCGCCAAATAATTCATATCAATGAACAGAACTAAATTTCCAAACCCTGCTGTATAAGACTATGCTCCGAGTAGAAAAAAAACTTTAACCTTTTGGGCGCTATACTCTGTTTGGTTAGGAATAAAAAAAAGGTAAACAATCTTGCAATATCTTTTTATTGAAAAATGCATTTAAAAATCTAAACTAGGTACTTAATGAATCAAAACAATGTAAATTGCTGCATTTCCTTGTTACATTCAGGGATCGGATACCGGTTTTTTCTCCATACAAAAGAACGGTTCGAATTCCGTTCTTTTTCGTTCTTCGGTTTATATTTTTTTTGTAAATGGAGTAATTCAAAAATATATAGTTAACAGTTACGTAAAATGTTGAATACTACATAAAGAGTGAAAAACATTTTAAAATATTGAGCTATTTCGAGGTTTTTCGAAAAAACCGGTTCCGATCCCTGGTTACATTATGCATATTTGCTAAAACTTATTTTCTACTTGTAGTTATCAATAAAAAGATACTGCAAGAATGTTTACCTTTTTTTAAATACCTAACCAAACAGAGTATAAATGTCGATACATATTATAAAAATAAAATAAAAATAAAATAAAATAAAATTCATTTATTTCAGGTCACACAACCCATAGTACATAAAACATAATACAATAACAATAAATTACTAACCTAACCTACTAACATGCATCACTAACTTAACCTAATATGCCTAGAGCAGCAATGCTGCATATACGGGCAGTCCATCCTTTGGGCTATCATCGCCAGGATATTATGGCTTTTCTTAGGAACACTTGGAGTGGATTGTAAAATTTATCAATTATTTCACCCTCTTCCCCTAACTCTTCTAATATGACTACAAACCCATTCATTTTGCAAGCATTTTCGCCATTTGAACATCTCATTGCATTTCTTCATTTAACCTCACTATAATTCCAGGTAATGTGTCCCGAACACTTCAAAGACCCCAAAGTGAGCGACACAGATGTATGCGGGTGTCCACTCGTGCGCCGTCTCTTCGAGCCCACCGGGGAATTCTGTCGGGCTCCTAAAAAGTCCTGTCTCAAGCATTACCAGTGGGAGAAGCTACGGAGAGCTGAGATCGACATGGAGAGGGTCAGACAGTGGTTGAGAGCTGATGAGTTAGTCGAACAAGAGAGGAGTATCCGGCATGCTATGGCTTCCAGGTAAGAATTACTTTTATTTTAAGAAGTCTGGTGTCAACATTACCAGTAGGAGAAGCTACGGAGAGCGGAGATTGACATGGAGAGGGTCAGACAGTGGTTGAGAGCTGATGAGTTGGTCGAACAAGAGAGGAGTATCCGGCATGCTATGGCTTCCAGGTAAAAATTACTAGTTTTTTTTTAAGAAGTCCGGTGTCAACATTAGCAATGGGAGAAGCTACGGAGAGCTGAGATTGACATGGAGAGGGTCAGACAGTGGTTGAGAGCTGATGAGTTGGTCGAACAAGAGAGGAGTATCCAGCATGCTATGGCTTCCAGGTAAGAAGTACTAGTTGTTTTAAGAAGTCCGGTGTCAACATTACCAGTAGGAGAAGCTACGGAGAGCTGAGATTGACATGGAGATGGTCAGACAGTGGTTGAGAGCTGATGAGTTGGTTGAACAAGAGAGGAGTATCCGGCATGCTATGGCTTCCAGGTAAGATTACTAGTTGTTTTAAGAAATCCGGTGTCAACATTACCAGTAGGAGAAGCTACGGAGAGCAGAGATTGACATGGAGAGGGTCAGACAGTGGTTGAGAGCTGATGAGTTGGTCGAACAAGAGAGGAGTATCCGGCATGCTATGGCTTCCAGGTAAGATTACTAGGTTGTTTTAAGAAGTCCAGTGTCAACAATACCAGTAGGAGAAGCTACGGAGAGCTGAGATTGACATGGAGAGGGTCAGACAGTGGTTGAGAGCTGATGAGTTGGTTGAACAAGAGAGGAGTATCCGGCATGCTATGGCTTCCAGGTAAGAATTACTAGTTGTTTTAAGAAGTACGGTGTCAACATTACCAGTAGGAGAAGCTACGGAGAGCTGAGATCGACATGGAGAGGGTCAGACAGTGGTTGAGAGCTGATGAGTTGGTTGAACAAGAGAGGAGTATCCGGCATGCTATGGCTTCCAGGTAAAAATTACTAGTTGTTTTAAAAAGTCCGGTGTCAACATTACCAGTGGGAGAAGCTACGGAGAGCTATGATTGACATGGAGAGGGTCAGACAGTGGTTGAGAGCTGATGAGTTGGTCGAACAAGAGAGGAGTATCCGGCATGCTATGGCTTCCAGGTAAGAATTACTAGTTGTTTTTAGAAGTCCGGTGTCAACATTACTAATAGGAGAAGCTACGGAGAGCTGAGATTGACATGGAGAGGGTCAGACAGTGGTTGAGAGCTGATGAGTTGGTCGAACAAGAGAGGAGTATGGCATGCTATGGCTTCCAGGTAAGAAGTACTAGTTGTTTTAAGAAGTCCGGTATCAACATTACCAGTGGGAGAAGTTACAGAGAGCGGCGATTGACATGGAGAGGGTCAGACAGTGGTTGAGAGCTGATGAGTTGGTTGAACAAGAGAGGAGTATCCGGCATGCTATGGCTTCCAGGTAAAAATTACTAGTTGTTTTAAGAAGTCTGGTGTCAACATTACCAGTGGGAGAAGCTACGGAGAGCTGAGATCGACATGGAGAGGGTCAGACAGTGGTTGTGAGCTGATGAGTTGGTCGAACAAGAGAGGAGTATCCGGCATGCTATGGCTTCCAGGTAAAAATTACTAGTTGTTTTAAGAAGTCTGGTGTCAACATTACCAGTGGGAGAAGCTACAGAGAGCTGAGATCGACATGGAGAGGGTCAGACAGTGGTTGAGAGCTGATGAGTTGGTTGAACAAGAGAGGAGTATCCGGCATGCTATGGCTTCTAGGTAAGAATTACTAGTTGTTTTAAGAAGTACAGTGTCAACATTACTAATAGGAGAAGCTACGGAGAGCTGAGATTGAGCCGGGACACGCTGGATGCAGGTCGCCTCTAACCGGTACATGTGGAGGTCCAGAGGAGAGGCCTAGCCTATGTTCTGCAGTGGACGTCTTATGGCTGAGATGATGGCATTCTTACCGAAATATTGTTATTCCCAGGGCTGGCGTGCTAGGTCTGATGCTGCACTCGACGTACAACCACGAGGTGATGGAGCGCATCACCGGCAAGGTGAACGACAAACCCAAGGACTCCTGACACAGGCCGCGGCGCCGCAGGAGGGACAGGCCTGACGGATCCAGTGCGAATACTAACTGATTTGATATCTAATGATTTGGATTTTATTGGACAAAAACACAAATAGCAGTCTGTACTCGTATCAACCTTTTGGATACCAATAACAGGTGCAAAAGGGCATTTCTCAGAGCGTAAACGGACATCTCATTCATCTGGTCACGTGTTTTTGGAAGTGGCTGCATCTTTTGGTACCATTTTCGGTCATCAGATGCAGCACCCGTTTCTCTTTAAGACAACCAAAACCAACCTCAAATCATTCAGCAACTTCCAAAAAAATGTGACCAGATGAATGAGATGTCCGTTTACGCTCTGAGAAATACCCATAACTATGTATTGAAAAAGTTCTCTTATAGTCAAAAGTCAAACTATTCTTTATTCAAGTAAGCTTATTAATAAGCATTTTCGAATCATCTGACATTATCAAGAGAGACAAAAAAATCTACTATAAAAATATGTTACGACGTTATCATTACACAGAATTAAAGTCCACTGGGACATATTTTTGAGCATTTTTATATGCACCTTTTGTGCCCTTGGCTTGGCTTCGTTAGTCACATGAGACGCTTCGAAAATTACATGTATGACCAAGGAGACGAGGCAGGTTCCGAAACATAAGGACGTCAAGATCAACCTTTTGGACGCCAGTAGTCAATATCCTCGTAAGGCACTGGTTTCACCGCGAGGTACTAAGCTATAAACACGAGCAAAAGATACGCACTCCCGTGTAAATAAAAGAGACACGGCGATACTCGCTCGGCTATCAGCTATCACCGCCGGGCGATCATCACCGTGTCTCTTTTATTTACACGGGAGTGCGTATCTTTTGTTTGTGTTTATAGCCGATAGTTCATAGCTTAGTGGCTCGCGGTGAGACCAGTGCCTTAGGTCCATTCATACAAGAGAGATATCCAAAATTTGTCATTGCAGTTTTTACCTACTCGGCAGGCAATAAAGTCGATTTTAGCTTGTTCGACATTTTTACAAGACAAAACAAAAAATTCTGTTCTAATTTAAGATAATTTAAATTTTCTCGATGTGAATAAGTACTACAGGTAGGGCCATGAGTTAACCCTTAAATGCATAGTGATGTATATTAAATCATGTATTCTTGACTCTATTGACAGCATGTCAGAATTCAAATTTGAATAAATCTTTGTCAAGGTCATGCATTTAAGGGTTAAATCAGCACCGCCAGTTTGACCTATAATCAAGTTAAGTCAAAATCCACAGAGAAATCAGTTTGAAATTGGTGACGTGGCGTCTGAGTGACAGCTTTTGTATTTGAAGTGGCGTCGAAAAGGTTGACATATAAAGTGAGTTGGGCATTTCAGGAGTGCCCCTTGCGAAATGCTTTAACTTTTGTGGCATATACTTGAATTGAATCCATGAAGCTGGAGAAAAACTAGCAATTTGCCAACCAGTCACGATTAATGTGATCAGAGGTATGGTGATACTTTTTTCCAAAAGTAGTAAAGTAATGAAGTTTCGTAAGTGACGTTCCCGTGGAATGCCCAAGTCCCTTCAGTGTCAGATATTTGTGAGTTTGGACTATGAGTAGTTAGGTAGAAAGTAGGACTTAAAAATAGGATAAGAAGTAAACTGTATTGAAATAATAAAGTACTGCACCTTTTTTAAATTTTTTCTCATAAAATTTCTACGCGAAAATAGATTATCACAAATAGCCATACTGTTGAAGATGACAAAGATGTGTGATTTGTCGTTTGCAGTCTACCCATATGCATACAATGTATAAATTATCTGATTAATAAAGTAAGATTTATATAACGTACCTGGTTTTATTATTCATCGATTTACACTATTTTATATCGTCCTATTCTGCAAATACCAGCCATGTGCACGTATTATTTTGGTGATTATGAATATTGAATTGAATTATCATGGTAATTAAATTGATTCTGCCAAAAGCTGATTTGCGCAGATGGCATTCGCAGTAATTGGACGATATATAGGCGTTAACGTAAATAATAAGCACCTCGCAAGTATATTAAACGCTATTATTATTCGGTGTATAGCGTGAAGAACTTGATATAATATATTTTGGTTAAGGAAAATAAATTTAATTTATGAAGTTAACGTTTATTAAAAGTAGCCATTATTTCGATTGTTTCGTGTAATGGTGCACCCACACTCATTTATTTCTTATTTGGGAAATGGTACAGGTTTTCGAGCGACGTCTGGATGACTATAGTATAAAATAAAACAATCAGTCAATTTTCTAACTCAAAAGAGCGATTTATTATTATCCTAGCACTTATTATAAATAAAATTAAGGCTAGCATTCAGTTCACATTACCACTAGTATAGTAATGTTAGAACGATTTAGTAATTTGTGCACTTCACAAAAGCCTTGATGTTTTGTGTATTTTACACTGATTTTATGAAGCCATGGGTCCCGATTCATAAAAATACAAGGTGTAGTATAATTTACATGTAATATTCTTGATTTTATGATTTTATTTTGTATATTTTTGAAGCGGATTTCGGGCTTTCAGTGAAGTGCAGTCAGTAAGCGTCACTACTCTCCATATAACCGTCGACTAAAGAATGCGTAAAAGGCGCAACTCGCTGTATTGTCACAACATATACCGTAGCTATTTCTGACGACACCTAAGAGGGACCTTAGTGTGACTACATTTTTCTACAATGGTGTTATATAACCTCTTTGAAGAAAATTTATTTCTTTTAGGATTTTATTATCGCGCTAAGGTCCTTCTATGTGTGCCGCCGTTTCAAATACATAGAAGACAGACAAATTAACACTAGACGCGTAAATTAGTGAAAAATAATTAAGTCGCACTTTTGATTGTTGGAGAATATAATATTCAACGTGAAAAACTGCTTAGTGTCATTTATGTCCTACTTTACGCGTCTAAGTATATATTTGTCTACAGAATGTAAGAAAAAGCGCAGGTCTTACGGGTTACTCATAATCGCTATACTACAGGTGTTAAGCGATATTCACAAACTCATGTCGGATCTACACTGTAACTACCTACGTATTCGAATTTTAAACAAGTTGATATCTTACCCAAGTTGTATATTAACCCTTCAAACGTCAAACTTTTTAAAATGCGTGTGTCTACCGTCGATCAAAGGGTTAATTCTTAAACAAATATAATATTACGTGCACTTACTTGCATTAATTAATTAAATAAGAATTATCTTTGTAACACATGAATAATCCTTAAATCTGTCTTGCACTTCGATTCGAAAGGCAACATTAAGTGTAACCACTAACTAGTGAATTCAAATTGTACAAAAACTAAATTTCATAGTCGTAAGCTTATGATCGCTACGTTTACAAACTTACATTATTTTTACAACACTCCCGGGACAGGGTTTATTATAGAACATACCTACGCTACATACAAGCCACATCCAATGTACTGCGTTGCGGTAGCACTAAGGCCGGGATTACACCTGTGTGTTTATAGTAAGGAATGATATAGTGATTTTTCATATCTCATTCCTTAATATAGCTCCGTCCGTCCTTACTTACGTAAGAAAAGAAATCTCAGGTGTATACGCGGCCTAATAAACTGCGATAATGCCTAATATAATGCGCTGTCATTTGCAGTTCAATAAAGTGATTTCCTATCTTTGAACGATTTTGATACCAAACAGGCAATATACTAATATTTCTTTACATTTGTATTTATTATCTTACGCAACCCAACCACATTTGATGTGCCCAGTCTCAAAGCCGATTGCATTAGAGATGTTCCAATGACATAAAGGACTATCTTCTAATCGTTTATCCATCAAACATCTATAACACAACCAGATGTATTCAGAAACTACGTTCGAAAATTCTACTTCTATTTCGTCAGATTTCGAAAAGTCCAAAACAACATCCGACGCAACTAAAGGGACTTTTTAACACAAAAAGCGATAGTTGAATCGTGTGCCAGCAGGTTTGGGACTTAATTACATTTACTATATAAATGGCATGTCTAATCACTCGAGTGATAACTGTTATATCGCCAGTTTACAACCAAATAAGTATATATATTTGTAGGAACCAATACAAACGCATATGTATATGTACAATTGTATATAGAGAACAATAATTTAGCAAAGGGAAAATGCCACAGGTCAGATTGCATTACAATGCATTACATGCACTTAGAATTAAAAAAATATATGGTAAGTCTTCGAGTTAGCGTTACCGTGATACTGCCAAAGCTTATGATATTTGTAATACTTTATTTTAAAGCCGAGAACTGGATACACTAGTAAGGGTATAGCAGTATTTTTAATTTTCATTAAATTAAAAAATATATAAACTAGACCTCCAAAGAATTTCATAAGTTATGTGCCTGATGTATCTACGTACGTAGGTACTATATGCATAGCGATATTCTTTTTATACAATATTATGCTAGTGGCTAATAAGCATATTCCCGCATTTGTTTCATATTCTGTGTGGGATTTCATTCATCATAATCACTGTGGTACGAAATAATACATATTATACATCATTTTCTTCACGCTATGGTTTTATTGATGAATTTGTCCAAACTCCATAGTCAGATAGAATATCAAGACAGTTCAATGTTGGTAGTAAACTGACGAAATAACTAAGTTTAACCTGTAAATGAGACCAATGACAGTGCAGGGTCCAAACCGCCCTACGGCTATTTTCTACCGCTATGGCTCTTAGGTATACAAGCAACCCACACTACAAATCAACATAAATTACTTAACGTTACAAAATAATCAGTATTTACAATTATAGAACTTAGGTTACGATACAATGCCGATAGTCATAGCTGCTTTGTAATTAACTTAAGTCTTGCCAGAGACAAGAAGAGATAAAGACTGGAAAATTTATATAAATTTTCACTTCATTGTCGTCACTTAGGTATCTCAAATTACATGTATTGAATCTCGCAGTAACAACCATGTGTCATTGTGAGTCTTTGTCTTAAGTTTGTCTCTGGTCGATCGTAGATGTCATAGATTGATATATTTCAGTAGTAATAATAGAATATTTGTCTATAGAACTTGAGTCAGCCTCAGTATACACAAAATATAAGTAAAATGTCTATTGCTGTACTGTATCCATTATAATCATTCCTATATAATCCATTCATAATCATTTTAAAATAAAATACAGAGCAATGTACAAAGCACTTTAAATACTTTTTTTGTAGTTTCTCACATTTTCTCTGCATTATTATCTTACATCTTGACATTAACAAATAAATATTCTTCATTAGCCGAACATTTTATAATACCTATCTGTTATTTGCTTAAGCAAAGGGTACTCCTTCGTCAATTATCAACGACCACTATAGATTGCACGAAGTACTGCGAATCTTTAGCCTTGATAGTTGACAAAGCAGTACATTTTCCTTAAGAACGACACAATTTAAACATACAGACACCATTAACACATTGATTTATAAACGTAACACACATTATAAATATTTATTTTGCGTCTCATGAACAAATCAAATCACTTCAATTTACATGGTACATTTATTCGTGTAGCGCTGGTGGAAACGAGAATTAATATAGACTGATAATCAGATGCACATAACTTAAGGCCACAGTACATATTGGCCCAATGTAGGCCAATCTAGGGGATGTCGGTATAAGAAAGAGCAAAGCAATCTCGCGATATCGTTCAAACGCATAGTTGATTGACCCATATTGGGCCAATGTGTACTGCGACTTTTAAAACTTGAAATATTAACGTATTACATTGAAATTGAAAACTGTTATTTCTCGGCCACTTAAAGGTCCTAGCAACTGTCAGTACATTATCTGTCAATAATGTATTTTTTGACACATAATGTGGCCATATCAGTATTGACTCCTTAGTAACCAAGCAGTATAGGTCACAATTTCATTAGTACTGAGATAACCAGTCTATATTATTTACCTCGTCCTTTTGAGTAAAGCTCCTGCGTTACAGCTATGTCGAAATATGGAAACAAGACAAAAGTGAGATTCCATGAAAAAAACAGCGTATTAGTGCAAAGTTAAAAGATCATGAAAACATTCTCAACCTATCGAGGAGCCCATAACCTTGGTACCAGGTCATAAATATGTGTACATGTTCAACGTTACCTCAATGCAATAAGGTGCATATTTGTATACTTATTTATGATCTGCCGCTATCTATGATTAACTTCCTCGCGGATGTGTCGCCGCTCCGTAAATCTTGTTAATTGTTAAATAAAAGGCCCTTTTATTTATAATTAAGACGCCTGATGCAGGACCTGAAATGAGAAAGGTAAATGTGTAAAATAATTAAATATCTTGGGACAATCGTACACAAATCGTAAATATCGTATCGTAAGAAATAACATGAATTTAAATCATGGCATTATACCGTCAATAAAACGGAACAATATCAATGTTATCTTGTAAAAGCTTATTTCGAGCAGATAAAAACAAATTACTCGTTGAATATTTTTGTAATATTGTAGACACGTTATGTGTTTGTACTGCGAAATTGATTTCCGATTTTATTATTTTATTTTATTGCAAGTTTGAGAAAATCACCTGGAAACTACCACAGCACACTTTCTGTTTATTCGGCTGAATATACCTATGCAACCTGCCAAATATGGATTTACGGCGTCTGTAGTACTCTGTACAGAAATGAAAAATACGACCTATTGCAGACTATTATCGAAGGAAAATATGGGGGGAAAAGAGGGAGAGGTAGACCTAGAAATAAATGGATAGATAATGTTAAAGAATGGACGCATACAAAAGACGCAGCCACCCTCAAGAGATTGGCAAAGACCAGAAAGCTAAATGCCATGCTGACCGCCGACGCCCATTAGACTGGGCATGGCACCACAAGAAGAAGAAGTACTCTGTAGTAATGTAGGTACTATATTTGAACACGGTCAAAGGCGGCTAGACTTGCAAGTAATCGTTACCGTGTCGACATGTAGTACCCACTGTATCCACCGTGTATATGATGAGGCGTAGACGTAGCCCGGGGAGCCCTGCAGCGGCGCGGCACAGAACGGGCAGATGGCCACGCGGCCCAGTACTGGACATGTACCCACCGTGCTCAGTCGAGGTTGTCCTGGAAGATGAGGCGGACGTAGCCCGGGGAGCCCTGCAGCGGCGCGGCACAGAACGGGCAGATGGCCACGCGGCCCACTACTGGACATGTAGTACCCACCGTGCTCAGTCGAGGTTGTCCTGGAAGATGAGGCGGACGTAGCCCGGGGAGCCCTGCAGCGGCGCGGCACAGAACGGGCAGATGGCCACGCGGCCCAGTACTGGACATGTACCCACCGTGCTCAGTCGAGGTTGTCCTGGAAGATGAGGCGGACGTAGCCCGGGGAGCCCTGCAGCGGCGCGGCACAGAACGGGCAGATGGCGTGGAAGCCGTTCGTGCCGTGCGGTATGTCCACGCTCGCCCAGTACCTGCGACATACATCATTATATATTGATTCAAACTTCCTGGGACAAACGTCATTATATAGGGTGGAAAGGGACGACGTTCCTTCCTACTACCGACCGAGTCTACCAACCATAACGATGAACTTTCAGTATGGGACCATCAAACTTTCACGATTAAAGTAAATTGCTAGTAACTGGCCACTCTCCGGTAACTGAACACCTTTGGTATAAAAAAATTTACTCATAGTTAGAATTCATTTTAAAACGATGTGTCATGTCAATGTAAATCACCCTCCCTCTTCCAAAATGAATTTTAATTACAATTACGTACATTTTATTTTGTATATAAGGTGGCCAGTTACTGGAGGGTGGCCTATTACTAGCTATTTACCCCTATCACTCATATTTTAACGATAAACGAGTCTTAGGGCCGATTCAGACCTGGCAGCGGCCGGCAGCGACGCGGTGATTCCTTTCATTGTGAAATAATGTGAGACTTTATCTCAATGACATTAAATAATAAATGGACGCACAGAGCCAAACAAAAAAACCAAGAAAAGTGGCACTAAAAGTCATTTCTATCATGTTTCAGTTGAAGCTAATAACGGTCACTTACAATAAACTATAATAAAAAAAAATTCAAAGAATAAAAAACTTTGTGAAGCGAGCAATAAGTGTCAAATTTGCGAACAATACCGCAAAATAGTAGAAACTTTTTATGTTTAAGGAATAATGATGCTATACCGTAAGGTGACCAAATGTCAACTGTCAGAACTGAATAGCGGAGCAAAAGGACCGCAATATTTACTTCTGCAGCACATTTTTTGGGGCCATTTTTTTGAGCTGTTTGGGGATCCACTTATATATTCTAAATCAATGCTTTATCTACATATTAAAAAATAACAGTGTCGCTTGAAATACTGGAAAAGGTCGCGCGGTGCCGTCGACGGCCGTCTCAGCCAGGGCTGTTCCGCCATGACTGACACCCGCCGGTCGCCCATGCCAGCGGCCACAGGAGGCGGCGAGCGGCCGCTGGCGGTGACGGGAGGCGGCCGTCAGCGGCCGAGAGCGGCCGAGAGCGAGGACGGGAGGCGGCGGCCGTGAGCGACGAGACGAGTCAGTCGCTGCCGGCCGCTGCCATTCCGGTCTGAATCAACCCTTAAGCGGGCCACAGACGATCAGTTTTAACTGTTCAGTTAAAACTTACGTGTGTAGGCAAATCTTTAAACTGTGCAGTTGAACTGATGATCTAATCAAAATTTCATTAGATTATTTTTAACTGAACAGTTTGACTGAACAGTTAAAACTAAGCAATAGGGATGATGACTGTAGTAAAAATAAATTATTTAACATTATGCACGACATAATACACGAAGAAATTATTACTAAGATGTAGATTGCAGTAATTTTTGTACAGAACTTATATTTAATAAATTGAAAATAACTTTAAAAGTAGGTCATTTGGCGGTACTCAAACGTGACGTCAATTTTGAGTATTTCATATAAAATTCCATAGTGGTGATCGTTTTGCCAGTTCAAAAAAAAATGCTGATTTGACTTGCCAGTCATCATGCCTATTAAAACTGATTGGAAGAAAAACGCGAGTACACACGCGCACCACGAGGCCGGGCGTCATGCACATGGGTCCCACTAGTGGGAGTGACTCACTTGACGGTCCGCTCGGAGGCCATGTGTCCGCAGGGGTTGAAGGCGTACGTGGGCGGCTCGGCGTCCACGTAGAAGGCGGGTTCGATGCCCATACACACCCGCACCACGAGGCCGGGCGTCATGCACGAGGGTCCCACTAGTGGGAGTGACTCACTTGACGGTCCGCTCGGAGGCCATGTGTCCGCAGGGGTTGAAGGCGTACGTGGGCGGCTCGGCGTCCACGTAGAAGGCGGGTTCGATGCCCATACACACTCGCACCACGAGGCCGGGCGTCATGCACATGGGACACTTGCGGAGCCCTGTTTCGCTGCTTTCAGCGCCCCATGAGTGCTCGCCTGGAATTAGAATGGCGTGTGTTAAATCATACATATGCGACAAGAAGATAGCGGTGTCGAAGAAAATAATGACATCGAGAAATATGTCGCCGCATTAGAGGCAAAACTATTTTAGTTCGATTTTTTTATAGATAGATAGATAATTCTATATTTAACCCGGCGATATGTAGAGTCGCAATTAGATATATCCAAGCAACCACGGTCCTCATAAATATGAATGTGAATTCCAATGCCATGATAATAGAAGCCGGTTTCGGTATTCTACCGAAAGAAAAAGACATCTCCCATAAAACTGCTATAAGAGATGAGTCTTCTTAACTTCATGGCAGTATTTGTGGGCACCTTGGCCGCTCCGATATGTCTGATGGCAACTGTACAACTCGACAAAACGATGAGGGACCCTCAACATTTTTATCGTGACGATTCCTATGCAGTAATGATTGTCACAGTTATCAGTCTATCAGCCAGCTGAAAAAAAAATGAATACAAAAATATTCTTGCTTTCCAACTAGTGTCTCAGATACGCGGCACGGAATTTACTCTCGGTGTTCAACCTCCCCTTCCTCCACGTAAATTTAGCAACATCACTACTGTCTTCTTAAAATGAGCAGAGGGGCTAACATGATCTCTTAAATGAGATTCAGTTTTTGACAGTTAACCTACCTACCGACATTCAGATTAAGTCCTAAACTGCAGTGTTATTCACTAAGGAAACCGCCTTGCTGTCAGCGCTGTGTCAGCGCTGCGGCAGCGTCGAGCCTAAAAATGGTATTCACTAATGTACTTTAAACGACACTAGCGCTCGCTAACGAATGCGGCGTGAGCTGGAACTACACTGCGTCGACAGTTTGACGTTTAATGTACGAACTTCGTATTCTCTAACGAAAAACAGCGACGAACTCGCCCACAACCTCGCTCACAGCCTCTATTCCTAATGTCAAATCAAACAGCTAGGATTTTAGACAAGGCTGTCTCGACGTCGAGCTCGTTGACGAACGCAGCGTCGAATGTGTAAATAAGAGAATAGCATAGCTGAATCCGTTGGGGCGGGAAGGTTCTTGAGTGGCGGTCACGTACCGGAAGGCGTAGCGTGGGTAGGCCCCCCACAAGGTGGACCGATGACCTGGTGAAGGTCGCAGGAGTCCGCTGGATGCGGGTGGCGCAGGACCGGTCATCGTGGCAATCTTCGGGGGATGCCTAAGTTCAGCAGCGGACGTCTTTCGGCTAATATGATGATAGCATGGAAAAATCTGATGATACCAAATGTCAATGTGATACAGCGATATTCCTACACGTGTCTTTAGCCTCGATACGAGTGCGAAGTGTCCAATGACGTTAAATAATAAATGGACGCACAGAGCCAAACAAAAAAACCAAGAAAAGTGGCACTAAAAGTCATTTCTATCATGTTTCAGTTGAAGCTAATAACGCTCACTTACAATAAACTATAATAAAAAAAACTCAAAGAATAAGAAACTTTGTGAAGTGAGCAATAGGTGTCAAATTTGCGAACAACACCGCAAAATAGTAGAAACTTTTTATGTTTAAGGAATAATGAAGGTGACCAAATGTCAACTGTCAGAACTGAATAGCGGAGCAAAAGGACCGCAATATTTACTTCTGCAGCCCATTTTTTGGGGCCATTTTTTTGAGCTGTTTGGGGATCCACTTATATATTCTAAATTAATGGAAGTGTCCAAAGAGTAGGTATAAAGCAGTAGTGGTGTCACCTTGCACGTGGCCGCAGTTGAGGTAGACGTAGGGTGGCGTCCACTAGCGCTTCCAGGTCGCGTTTTGTAGGTAAACGAGTGAGCTACAGTATACAAGTGTCACCTTGCACGTGGCCGCAGTTGAGGTAGACGTAGGGCTGGTTGAGGCGCTTCCAGGTCGCGTTTTGTAGGTAAATGAGTGAGCTACAGTATACAAGTGTCACCTTGCACGTGGCCGCAGTTGAGGTAGACGTAGGGCTGGTTGAAGCGCTTCCAGGTCGCGTTTTGTAGGTAAATGAGTGAGCTACAGTATACAAGTGTCACCTTGTACGTGGCCGCAGTTGAGGTAGACGTAGGGCTGGTTGAGGTGCTTCCAGGTCGCGTTTTGTAGGTAAATGAGTGAGCTACAGTATACAAGTGTCACCTTTTTATTTATTTTTTTATACCACGTCGGTGGCAAACAAGCATACGGCCCGCCTGATGGAAAGCAGTCACCGTAGCCTATGGGCGCCTGCAACCTCAGGGTGTCACATGCGCGTTGCCGACCCAATAAAAATAACGTTGGCACAACAAAGTGGCTCCACTCCACCTGATCGTAAGTGAAAAGTAGAGCCCAAATCGCGGCGGCAACGAACAGGAGACAATCAGTAACCTGTTAGTTGCCACCGCCTTGCTGGCCCGCTAGATGCTGGTAAATACACCGGCTGACCCCGAAACACGGCAAACACGAAGGTAAGTCATTTCACAGGCGTTTACACCGAATGTACGGTGGTAGCCAACCAGGCGGGTACTAGTAAAAATACCCTACCACCGGCTGAGAAGCTGGATACTCAGTATTTCCCTTAGTCGACTCCTACGACACCCACGGGAAGAGAGGGGCGGTGATTTTTGTATTCTTACTCCGTCACCGCACGGATAAAACGTACCTTGCACGTGGCCGCAGTTGAGGTAGACGTAGGGCTGGTTGAGGTCCTGCTGCTGCGTGGACAGCTTGCGCGGGATGACGAGCGTGTTGAGGCCCACCGGGCACTGCGGCCGGCCTGCGTTCAGCGCGTCCACTAGCGCTTCCAGGTCGCGTTTTGTCTGGAAAGATGCTTTTAAATTAAATGAATGCCTAATATATTTATATGTATAGTATATATACATACATATTGTATTCTTGCCAACTAGCTTTTTAGGATTCCGTAGCCAAAATGGCAAAAACGGAACCCTTATAGATTCGTCACGTCCGTCTGTCCGTCTGTCACAGCCGATTTACTCGAAAACTATAAATGCTACAGTAACGAAATTTGGTAAAGATATGTGTTGTATGAACCGCTACAGGATTATGATACTAAATTGTAAAAACAACCATTGGGGTGGGGGCCCTCCATACATGTAACTGAGGGATAGAAATTTTTTTTTTGTTGTATATAAGCGTGTGGGGTATTAATCGAAAGGTCTTTGAAAATGATATGAAGGTTTATAAATCTCATTTTTATTTAAGCAAATCGTTTTCGAGATATCAGCTCTCAAAGTCTGAAAAATGTGTCCCCCCCCCACCCTCTATTTTTTAAACTACGCGACATAAAATTCTAAAAAAAATATATGTTATGCACATTAATAAACTGTATCAACGATTTTTGGTTTGATTAAATTATCCCCTTTAGTTTTTGAGGTACGGAACCCTTCGCGCGCGAGTCCGACTCGCACTTGGCCGGTTTTTTTGTATTGTATTGTATTATGGGCAAATTTTTTTCGCAACTCGACATCAAACGTGCCTATTTTGCTTGATCCTAACGCTGGCCCAGTACAGACTTCACATAACCTTGAATTTCTTCGAAGGTGTAGGTATGCAGGTTTCCTTCACCGTAAAGCACTTATGAATATCAAATAATAATATATTTCGTACATAAGTTTTTGAAAAACTAATTGTCAGTAGAATAATCAGCAATTTTTTTTTAATAAACCGATCTATCCAAAATGTTAAACGCACCAAAACGAATCAACAGAACAGTGGCTCACCTCAATACATCTCGCCTGCGGTATCGATTATAGGTATCAATAATAACCTAACCTAACTGAATATCGGAAGACAAATATTAACAGAATATTATTTGATGGTGTACTGGGGTGTTCAATGAGACTTCTAATTGAAGGTGATATCACCATCGATGTAAATAATAGACAATCAATGAATAAATAATATTAATTTCATACAGATGTCAATGACATAAAAATGATTGGTATATCTATCCGGCTATAATACTAACAATGACTCATGCCATACTGGTAATTACGAATTGCGTGTAACACGTTGAAAAACGATACCAAAGGATTATAAATTACATCGTCGTACTCTGTTCTTATGCCTTTTCAGAAAGGAATCGCAAATAAAGCAGACATTTTGATTTATGAAGCGCATTGATATATCTAAAAAAAATAAAATATTTTAAAAATAAAAATAAAACCGCCTTCAAAAATTCGCCCGAACTAAAAAGCTAAAAATAATTTTGGTTCCTACTTTTTAGGATTTCCTACCCAAACCTTTAAACCTTTTACCCTATTCATTGAAATAAAACATTATGGCTAGGTACCCTACAGATTTCTTAGAAGTCGGTGCCAAGCCGAATACGTTCATAGGTATATATTAGATAGAGCTTTGTAACTTACTGTCACTCCGATTACGCTTTTATCAACAGAATGGTCTGCCTCAGTCATTTTCATGAAAGCATAACCGGAGTGACAGTAAGTTACAAAGCTCTATCAAATACATATAAGTACTCGCAAAGTGAACATATTTGGCTTGGCACCGACTTCTAAGAAATCTGTAGGGTACCTAGCCATAATGTTTTATTTCAATGAATAGGGTAAAAGGTTTAAAGGTTTGGGTAGGAAATCCTAAGAAGTAGGAACCAAAATTATTTTTAGCTTTTTAGTTCGGGCGAATTTTTGAAGGCGGTTTTATTTTTATTTTTAAAATATTTTATTTTTTGCTTTTTAGTAGTGTAAATATAAAATCGTTATTCAGTATGCTCTAAATACTTATAATTAGAATGTACTGCACTGTAGTAGGCCATAAAACTGAACTGAACTGGCGAACTTATATGAATACAAAAACAATTTCAAAGGTAACAGACTTAGCATGCCAATATTATTTAAAGAATCACTAACCGCTAACCGACATGTCATAACTACTAAGCAAACACTAGCATGACATTTGTTATATACAAAGAATGATCCTCCAACCCCTAATCGTTAAGGAGTTATTCCTTTCATCATAGCTCACCAACATGAGACTATGACCACCTAAAGGCAAATACTCGAATAGCCTCCAAAATATATGAAATATGTTATATTTAAAGAATTATCCCCCAACTCCTAATCTCCAAGGAGTTGTACCTTACATCATCAGCTCACCAACATGAAAGGATGACCACCTAAAGGCAAATACTCAAATAGCTTCCAAAATACACGAAATATGTTATACTTAAAGAATTATCCCCCAACTCCTAATTGCTAAAGAGTTGTACCTTCCATCATCAGATCACCAACTTAAGATGTTCATGACTAGATGCAAATACTTGATTAGTCTTCGAAAATAAATGAAAAATGTCATATGTGCCTACAACATTTGAAGAGTTCCCTCGATTTCTCCAGGATCCCATCATCAGATCTGGATTCGGTGACAATGGGACCAACTAGAAGCTATACCCTTTCAAACAAAAAAAGAATATTTCAAATCGGTCCACGCGTCTTCGAGTAATCGGGGAACATACATAAAAAAAAAAAAAAGATTTCGACGAATTGTAAACCTCCTCCTTTTTGAAGTCGGTTAAAAAGGGTCAACGCTTAAAGCTGACAGATATAAATGATAATCTCTGACATTTTTTTCCAGATATCATATGAGAATGCAGTCATTCACCCAAACGGAGATTCCTATTAGGTATATTTAGATCTTCCTTAGCAAACATTTTCGGGTGATATCCAGGTACCTATATTACAAGCTACTTTATCAAATGGTCTGTTTGGAAGATCAACTCTAACACACATAGCACCATGCTGAGATGAGGCAATTTATTTGTACAGTTTCTTTTTTTACATATTTACTTGTCCTACAAAAAAACTTTTCTATTTCTAGATATACTATTATAATGTGGTGCTTACAGGTGAATTCTTGAGCCCCTCTGCACTCCTCCATAGCAGCGTGGCTCCGCATAAGTCGATCATGGTCCCGTCCCGTAGCACGTTGCTTTCCGATTGGCATGGGAGACCCTGGAAAGATCCAAAATGTATTGCTAGTGCTCAATCGCCATCAGATTGCGACCATATATAAACATGGCCATCTAACGCAATGCCGAAAATGGAACCAAAACAATTGTACAATTGAGACAAGATGGGCAGTGCATAGCGCTTAACACCGCACGTATTTCGGCGCAACATCTTTGACAAAATTTTATAAAATATAGCCAATCAAAATTTAATGGACCAATCACAGTTATTTTTAAATTGTGGTATATGTTTTGTATAGGTGATATTGAAATTCCAATACCGTGAGGTGATGGCACTTGTCAATAAAAATTCAGGACCACTTTTGACAGGCAATTGAATGTGGCGTGCGGCTTCCATGTTTTATTTGTTCGTAGCGATCAGATATATCGGAGCGGGCACTGTGCTCGAATATATTATCTGAATATGCACTTTAACGCCAAGACAATAAAGGTCTGCTCAGATATTTGTGAATACCCTGGAAACAGACGCAAATACGGTTGAAAGTAACCAATTGCAAGGCACTAAAACTGTACAAATGCACAATTTTCTTGTGTTCGTCTGTATCTTGCGTGTAAGTGCATTGATTTTATGGTACACTTATGTGTATTTATTTTAGCATTTGGACGCCAAGGACTGATATATCAGCACTGCAGGTTTAACGCCAAAGGCCGATATACATATCACGATCCAAAGAGCAATATAGATCTACAATTCTACACGCACGTGTGTGAAGTTCTAATTCAGTTTTGGCACTTTGCGCACCGCGCTACCTAATCTTACGAGTTCAAAAGACTAGCTAATGATTGGCAGATTAGTGCAATTACAATCCAAGAGTTTCTGCTCAACTATTGGTTGTCATTTTACAATAATTAGGTAAATTTTAAGTATAAGATGCTTACTCATGCATGCCATAGATTGTGTTTCCGATATAGGAATTAGTCACAGTGTCTTGCCCTAAACAGATGGCCGACCTCCTACATTAGTGACTGATCAAATTCCAGGGAAATCAACTACTAATAGTGATACATATTTGTGACGTTTCACGGGTAATGGTACCTTATGGCGGGCGGCGCTTACGTTGTTATTAACAGTGCTTCTATACTAACTTGAAGCGACGCGATGTAAGCGCCGAGAGTCCGGAAGGTATCTTTATTCGAGGAACGTCAATTTTATATCAGTGTTGAATCATCAGGCATAATCATATTACGATATAACAGACATAATTAAATGGCAGTTAACCCTTTGAAAGCCAAGAACCTCTAAAGTAATCGTGTGTTGACGTATCGACCACGCCAACAACCACTAAACTCATGGCGTCTATTGTCAAAGGAACTGTTCTGCTGACAGATATTGTTTGTATTCGTTGTTTATTAGAGATATAGGCATTTTGACCTGAGAGGGAAAACGTTCAAAAGGTCAATAACAGCATTTTCCGCGCGTCCAAGCCTAAAAACTTTTCAGTACAGCCGGTTAAGTAAAAAATTCTAGAATCTTCATATTATTTCAACGCGTCTAGCACAAAAAATACATCGCTATTGCACGGCATTACGTGAGAAGTAACAATCATCAAAACGTTAATATATTTCAGCATGTGCCACATGCAACAGCATTAGCTCGGAGCCAGATCATTACGGTAATGAATGTACAGTTCCAGTGCACTTGTTTTCTTGGTCGACCGATTCACATGAGTTATGTGATTGTTTTTTGTGACTTGGCCACTGTACTTTGCAAGGACAGCGGGAGTTGTGGGTTGAGGTAAAATGCGACCTTGTTATTACTTCCTTGTACTAACTATCATTTAAATTATAGCGTCCTTTACTTTATTTACAGTGCGGTTTATATCAAGCAATTTAATTAATGCCAGTTCCTAAGTAAATCTTCAGAAATAATATACTAGTACCTATATTGTTCGTCTTGTCGTTTACGATATTATTTAGCTCGCATATTATTTTTGCATAGCGGCTTCGTTTATGCTTTGGTTATGAAATGCACCTACATATTAAAGTCAGTATGGTGTAAAACTTTGTTCCCTATGAAAACCTGTAATTGGCATCCTCGTTATTCATATTATAACCATACGAGTATACATATTAATCTGTTGGTTTTCGAAAATAATTCGTTTAGAAACGAGTGTGCACGATGGACCATATTACCCCTGCAGTGGAGAGTTAAAACCAACGACACTATGGAAGGTCTAGACTATCGCAACTCACCTTCTGTTGCGTAGAGTGACTGATCAAAAAGACGGGGCCATCGAGTGAAGTAAGCGCGCGGGGAAGAAATACACTGCATCATGACCATGAAAAACCCTTTATATAACTTAATGCTATCGAAGATGAAGATAATCAACCACAACTCATCTTCTATTGCACCGCGCGACTCTGTCACGGTGCATCATGAGAGATTCCGTAGTGAAGAGAAAATTTAGCGGGGCGACTGGTCATGGTACATCTCTAGAGATTCCGCAGTGCTAAATAGCAGTGTTTGCAGGGCTGTGTTTCGGTTTGGAGGTAAGATAGCCGATGTAATCACTGGCATAGATAGAGACAATCCATCTAAGTCCTCAGGGTAGGCAGCGCATAGGCGATTTTTTGGTCACTATGTCCATGGGCCTCAGTTCCTGCTTTCCATCAGGTGGGCTGAGAGCGCAGTTGTCTACCTTCGTCACATAAAAAAAAAATGTGAATAGAAAATTTTGCGACACAAGCGAAGGAGACTCTGTAGCGGAGCGACAACTTGATGGAAGCCAAGGCCTAGTATCCTCCCCAGCTCACCTTCTGTTGCGCGGAGCGACTCTCTCTGAGCGAGAACACAGCGCCACCGACTGAAGTCTCGCGCCACGGCCCGCAGGTGGCGCTGCCGCCACAGAAGTCACCGCGCGGGTGCGTCATGAGACTCTGTAGCGGAGCGACAACTTGATGGAAGCCAAGGCCTAGTATCCTCCCCAGCTCACCTTCTGTTGCGCGGAGCGACTCTCTCTGAGCGAGAACACAGCGCCACCGACTGAAGTCTCGCGCCACGGCCCGCAGGTGGCGCCGCCGCCGCAGAAGTCACCGCGCGGGTGCGTCATGAGACTCTGTAGCGGAGCGACAACTTGATGGAAGCCAAGGCCTAGTATCCTCCCCAGCTCACCTTCTGTTGCGCGGAGCGGCTCTCTCTGAGCGAGAACACAGCGCCACCGACTGAAGTCTCGCGCCACGGCCCGCAGGTGGCACTACCGCCGCAGAAGTCACCGCGCGGGTGCATCATGAGACTCTGTAGCGGAGCGACAACTTGATGGAAGCCAAGGCCTAGTATCCTCCCCAGCTCACGTTCTGTTGCGCGGAGCGACTCTCTCTGAGCGAGAACACAGCGCCACCGACTGAAGTCACCGCGCGGGTGCATCATGAGACTCTGTAGCGGAGCGACAACTTGATGGAAGCCAAGGCCTAGTATCCTCCCCAGCTCACCTTCTGTTGCGCGGAGCGACTCTCTCTGAGCGAGAACACAGCGCCACCGACTGAAGTCTCGCGCCACGGCCCGCAGGTGGCGCTGCCGCCGCAGAAGTCACCGCGCGGGTGCGTCATGAGACTCTGTAGCGGAGCGACAACTTGATGGAAGCCAAGGCCTAGTATCCTCCCCAGCTCACCTTCTGTTGCGCGGAGCGACTCTCTCTGAGCGAGAACACAGCGCCACCGACTGAAGTCTCGCGCCACGGCCCGCAGGTGGCGCTGCCGCCGCAGAAGTCACCGCGCGGGTGCATCATGAGACTGAAGCGGAGCGACAACTTGATGGAAGCCAAGGCCTAGTATCCTCCCCAGCTCACCTTCTGTTGCGCGGAGCGACTCTCTCTGAGCGAGAACACAGCGCCACCGACTGAAGTCTCGCGCCACGGCCCGCAGGTGGCGCTGCCGCCGCAGAAGTCACCGCGCGGGTGCATCATGAGACTCTGTAGCGGAGCGACAACTTGATGGAAGCCAAGGCCTAGTATCCTCCCCAGTTCACCTTCTGTTGCGCGGAGCGACTCTCTCTGAGCGAGAACACAGCGCCACCGACTGAAGTCTCGCGCCACGGCCCGCAGGTGGCGCTACCGCCACAGAAGTCACCGCGCGGGTGCATCATGAGAACGCCGTTCGTCGTCAGACCGTCGATCTCGTGGTTTTCTGTCCATTTCGTTGCTTTTTCCTGAAAATAATTGGCGATTAGGATTCCCATGTGGTGGCAGAAATTTCCCTACTTTTGTGTTCGTTTAAGGGTAACTTAAAAGGATAACATGCAGTTTGTTTGGTTGAATGTAGTAATATAAAAACCATTTAGATTTTGTGGTTTTAACATGTAGGTATAGGTACTGAAGTGGTGAATTGCAACTACGGAAAATACTAAACAACGTTTTATGTATTTAGTGCGGTAACGGCTAAAGTTACCTTCCTGCTGATATCAATTTAATTAAATAATCATTATATGGAATTGGTTAATATCCACCTACAATAACAACAATAATGAATAATCAGAACTGTGGAAATTATTATAATTCACTAAAGGCCGGGTCAGTAGGCCTAGCCATAGCCAAGACGCCATTCTACAATCGGTTACGATAAGCGATAACTAAAATAAATGTACATGTAATGACAGATTCGTACGAAAAGTCACGTGATCATTTCCATGCATTATTATCGTCACGTGACTTATCGCTTATCGTATGAGATAGACCTGCAGGTATTCCTAGAATGTCATTCTGCCAAGCCAGTTGAATCAGTGAACTTTCGTTTGTCCATTATTTGAAGCCAGAAATGGCACAGGATCTGTGACTGGCGTATGTTTAAAAGCGATGAACCTAGTCTTAGTAAGTTAAACTCACCCCAAGGAATATATTTCTAGAAGAGTCGAACCCAGCGGCGTATATGCGACAGTTGTTGACGTCCTCCCTGTCGGCTATGATGCGACACGCGAACCGCGATATGGTGCTCTGTAGCACTTTCGTGTCGCCGCTCTTGTCGCCAGCCACTGTGTCCATTACCACGAAGTCGATCGGCGATTCTGACGACCTACCGATCTGTGGACAAGGGAAATATTCTGTTAGTGAACGGTATATGCAACTTTTCAGGTTCTCTTCATCAAGTGCCGTCTCCCTCTAGGATGTTGTTCTAAGGCTTGTCCATTAATCACGTCATACTGTATAGGGGGAGGGGGGTCAAGAAAAAATCACCAATAATCATCATAGGGGTCATCGGACAAATCACGTGTAATTTTTTGTTACTCTCTGCTCACTTTTTAAATATAGCCAGATATCAAACACGGAAAAAGTGTTATTAAAAACGTTGGCAATAAATTACACGTCATCATGGGAGAGGTCCAAAATCGTACGACGTGATTAATGGACAATCTATCTATCTATCTATGTTGCGAAAATTGGGAAATTTACCGGAAATGTCAAGACAATATTATATTATATCAGATGGCGCGATAAGATATTTTGTCGAATCTCGAGATTATCACTATTGTCATAGTTCCTTGTCGGAAATGTTAAAATGTCGAATGCACGATTATGATACATGTGGTGTGGTGTGTGGTATGACATAGTATGTATGGCAACTGTCCGGCCTACTTGTTTAGCGAATCAACCGATCAAAAAGAAAGGTTGATCTATAAACATGGGTACCTATGCCTCCACTTTTACATCGCTTTAGAAAAATAGATATCTAAACAAACGACACTGAAGAAATCGAGTTGCTTGAGGTATCGCCATCTTTACCATTAATTTTAAAAGATAACTAAAGGTAGGTTTAGTTTAGCATATTTAGTATAGTTTTCGCTGTGTGGTGACGGCAGTAAGAATACATTTGTCACCACCCCAACTCCTCCTGCGGGTGTCGTAAGAGTCGACTAAGGGATTGAAGTGTCACTAACCATTCTACAAGATTGATGATGGGCAGCAGCGTCATCCTAGTGGACACATTACTGCGATCGCCAATCCGCTTGCCCAGCGTGGCGATTATGGGTATTTACCTCCTAATGCGTCTATACACATAGTTAATAGGAGAGGCCTACGTCCAGCAGTGGACTAACATAGGCTGATGATGATGATGATGATGATGATGATGTATAGTTTTTGTTTTTATTTTTGTTACTTACAGTGTTTTAATATTAAATAACTAAATGATATTTTAATTTAGAGTGAGGAATAGTAAGCCTTTAAAGACCAAAAGCCTTGATAATTTTATTTTATTACGCTTCTTAATGACAATCGCAATTGCTACCGAGAGCTTATCGAATCAATTACGCACGCTAGACCTCTAATTCTTTTCAATATCGTCGCCATAGAAGCTGGCGACAGCTTAAATTTTATTTAGTCATAAATCAGTTTCATGTTTCCCCAATATGGAGGAAAGGAATATGGAAATGCATAACGTTAGCTGCAAAGGTCTATTTGGCGTTTCGCCACACTGCTATTTTTAGGAATATACGCAAATTCTATCAAAAGTTTATTAGCATTATTGGATCACGCCCAGATCCATTAGTATCCTGGATGCAAAGCAAGGCTAATTGACATTCTCGTCAGATCACAACAAAGCTAGACTCTTTGTAGGCAGTTGACCTTTGTATAATAGCGTTTTACCAGGGAAATTGTCAAGACGGTTATTTATACATCGCACCTTTAGTACAAAATTGACTCAACTTCATAGTTATTGTTTGAGCATCAAGTCACTTTCGTTAAAATTGTTATAAAAATGCGACACAAATTAAAAAAAAGTTAATATATTTTATTGAGCTTTGGTTTTAATTTCAACACATGACGACTATGACGAGATATGAATCGCTGTTTAAGTTTAACTGTAAAGATGATGCGATGCTAGTAAGAGTACTAGTACGAAGACATTCAAGTTTTACGTACGTGGTGATTGGTAATAGTTATCTGCTACAACAAAGGTGGGTTTGTACTATAAAGATAATGTCTAGTTATAGTGGTCCAGTGAAACAGATTGCCGTCATGTTTCAAGAGCATACCACGGCAGACAGATAATTATTTAGTTTGAGTTACATAACCAGCAAGAACACCCATTGCCCTTTAAAAATTTCAAGAGCAAGATATGACACGAGATGTATCCGTAAATGGTGAGCATGCGAGTTGTTCGTGAAGGTGGTCACGAAATGTGTAGCTGGCGTAAGAGCCCATTGCCCTTCGCAAGTTTCAAGATCACAGGGTAGACAATGAGATGTGCTCGTAGCTCGGAGTACGTGAGCGGTGGTGGTCGTGAGGTGTGAAGGCTGCGTTACGTCAGCGTTCCGGAGCGCGCCCGCGACGCTCTGATTGCTTATCGCCGTCCCTGTCGCTTCTACAACACTTCACTCATGTTGCTAAAGGTATTCGTTTTCAAATTAACTGAAACTTGCTTGCTAATGAAATTAAACACCGGCCAAATTGTTAATGATTAGAAATGAAATGCACCTTCGTTATAACATTCCGACTATCCTCAGCTAAGTATCGAAAGACATCTTTGATTAAATGGGCTTTGCACAAAAGGTCCATGTCAAGTAGAAATTACAAATGCACGTATAGTTTCGAGGACGAAGTTAGAATAGAATATATCTTAATGCATTAGTTTAGTACCTTACTTCTAGGCAACTGTCTAGACTAAAATGTATATTTATATCGCTAATTTACCAGCGAAGCCACATATCGCTTGTACAACTTCAGTTCAACAGAACCTCATTTAGAGTTCGAATACAGTAATATAATGTTTCAAATAACTGTTTCGAGAGGGAATTCGTACAAGTGATCTTGGAATTAATTTCGAGAGTACGTAAGCATGGCTGGAGTTGAATAGCGTTCGAAGGTTAAGGGGGACCACGAAATTAAAGCGGGCCTATAGAAATCCCTCCCCTTGGACACACGAGAATAATTCTGAGGATAAGACGCTTTAAAAGATTTATAAGTACGCGGAGCGCTTTATTATCCATCCATTTGGACAGGTAGTTTGAGTTGCGCCATACATAAAGCTAAGACTTGCATAAACATGTCACGCTGTCTTGTTGACCATGTCGACGTCGCGACCGATCAATCTTGTTGTTGCGATTCTGGGATATTAAATCTGTGGTGACAGGTGACAATCAGGGACGAGAGACTCCGCAAGTAATAGTTGTACAAAAATCATTAAAGGAATGTCTAACCGATCTAATTTGGATTTCGTCTGCAGTGTTTTCGAACAGCTGCATGCGACTTTTATGTTTCTAAGAATCTTAAGGACAAGATTAAAAACTGATGGATGACTGAGGAATTATTTTGCAGATATACCAGATAGCTATACCAGAAAGTTTTATCTTCCAGGAAAACTTTCCGGATTTTGGCTGAAGTAATTTTTTCTCTTTATGAAAATATAAATGCCGACGCCAAACTACGCCGTAGATTTTTTGATTTTTGTAGTCATATCAGGTTCAATAATTTGCAGGGACCTTCCATGCCTGGCAAAAGTGCAGCCAAATTGAGCGCCGAAGCATTGATCTTTTCGCCTGGAAAGGTCTCAAGGCGTTAAACTAAGTGGCAGGCTTAGTGCGGATTAGCGTGTCCGAGGCCGCATTGCCGTGGTTGGGTAACGTGACGCGGCGTCGCCGGGTTTGCGTCACGACGTCATACACTTGCAAGGGCATTAGTGCATGCCCTGCCGAATATTCCCATTGCTGTCAGTTCACATACCGGTGGAACTATTGTCTTACAACGGTAAAAACAAACGCCATGTGAGGGTGCACTTATGCTGGTCGTAAAACGAAACTAAACGATGAACTTTGCTGTATTGATATGCCTGGAATTAGTCCTAGGATGTTATAACCGTAGCTAAAAACCGCAGGCGAGTATTCGTCTGAGCAAAACCAATTAGATGTGATCTCAGAGAACAGAATCTTATTATGGAGATCAAGATCCCGTCTGAGCCAATAGCTCCTACTTCGTAAGGTATATGAATAACCATCAGTGCTGATGCCAGAACTATGTACTGTCCACGTGTTTGTGGTTTTGATTCCGCTACCGTATTACCATGAGATATATGTATAATCGCCATATTCCTATTCTATTTAGTGAGATAATTACGGAGACTGACTGTATACAATACATGTCAAAGACGCGACAGAACTTACTCGACAGTGTCGCCACCGAATTAGATTAACCCTTCCTTAAGTAGGTTTCTAAGAAGGTCAATTTATTTTAATTCAATTTGGTTCGGGTTTCTTTTAAGTTGATTAACAAAAAAAAATGAAATAAAAGCGTCAGAGCCCAAAGTACCTAGTAAGAAATACCTGCTAAAATAAATAATGCATTTTTTAGATATTAACCATTTCTCTTCACTACGAAATTCCAAGATAAGAAATTACGTAAGCCATTGAAGCGTGTTAACGCGGAATGTGTGGCGAATCAGCAAATTGATCTTCACCTGTTTTGTATGGTGCGCGGTGAAATAGTTACCGCACGGTTCTAGGAAATTAAGAAGGAAGTTCAAGGGCATAATTCGTTCACGTTTCTTTCTCTCTATGTATGTTCTAACAAATAAAGGTTGTTGTGGAAGGGAGGATCAAGAAAAGCATATGATATGAGTAGGTTCGGTGGATTTCTGTCTATCGTGTAAAATAAAAAAAATCTCTTCCATCAGTGGTCTGCAGTAGGTGGGCTGGGTTTTTAAGTGAATTTATATAAGTAGGTTAATACAACCACGTTAGTAAATACCTACGTTTACACTTTGGTTTACTTGGTGTAATTTTGGCCATTGCAGCGTTAGCAAACACCTGATGTGGCTATGCCAGTTGAGCTTAGCAACGCTCTAATTAGGGAACGTATGCAACCGCGCAATCAACGCTGAATTCAAGCATTTTGGCCATTCCCTCCCCTTCACACGCAAATATATCCGTGGATCTACGAAATGTACGAAAAAAGAACAACTCACATCACTAAACAGCAGTGGTGAATGTCGTGGTGCGTCTCAAGACAAAATCCTTTCGACAAGTCGAAGGAAAAATTGTCTTGCTAATATTAGTCTTTTCGCCAAATTTACAGCATGTATACTCTTTTCGGCGCAATTCTTTTATAATGGCATGGCATCATGGCATTCATGGCGAAATTACCGTGCCATCCTTAACCTTTATAAAATTTCTCCTAAGCTCAACAGTCCCTCTAATAAACCGACCTTACCTTTAGCCTCTTTGAGATATTGAACGGTTAGTCCAAGTGGCTTAGTACCGAGAAATAAATCGCCGTGACCTTTGTAAAATTATGCGAGCGTGGAGTTTCCAGAGTATAATTTATGTAATATTCAAGCCGTTATAAACAACGTATTTCCCAGTAACAATATGATAACAACTACGTATCGTATATTTCGTTTAATTATAAACAAATATTTCGAGGTACGTCTTCATGAAATTATGTAAGGTCAGTTGGTTAATGATTGGTAAAACAACGGGAAAATTAAAACAAGTTTGTTATTTTGGCTGTCTTGGACATACGTAAATGATAATAATATCAGAAACTCTTGTATTTCACATACTCAACTTGAGCTAAACAAAAAATTAAGATTACCGTAGAAATTAAAATTAATTAAGATTACATATTATAGTTTAGTTGTGTTGAATTTAAAAGACCTTTTCTTCCAAATATAAAATGATTGAAATTCCTACAAATCGATTTCAATAAGATCAAAACAATATCTCCAAAGATCCAAAAGTAAACCTTTCTAATGACTATTTCAGGAAACCCCAACCGCTGAGCTCCATAGTTGTACACGAGCAACATACAATTACAAGCAAGAAGTCATTTTAGATCTATTGCATAAGGTCAATCTACTGAGCGACAATAAACCCATTTCGAAATAGCAGCAGTAACTTGAGATTTTTCTAAACCACAGAATTGGGGCAGAGACCGTGACGAAGGCAAAGATGGCCGAGATTACACGCTATCCGATTGTGTCCAACAGAGGTTGACACAATCAGTCCTGGTCATTTTAAAATATTTCAATCTGTATCCCTCATTTGTTCCATTATATGCATAAATAAATAGGTACCTATATGGTATATGTTGCTGCTAAACCCATTGAAGAAGGTATGTCTTTGTTGATTACTTTACTTACACCTCACAACACAAGATACCTTTAGCGAGAACTGTCTCATAAAGAAGAAATGTAACCCCAACTAGGCTCGGGTCAGGCAGGACTCTAGGGTCTGAATAACAGACTTTCCTGGATGTTTTCTCGCTAATTAAACAGTTCAGCTAAATTAAGTGCAATCCTGCGATAAAAAGAACTCTTCTTCATAATACTCTTACGTACGATTATAACACCGGTGCTCAATAGTGTTCCATTATTCACGCAATTAGAGCATTCCTTCCAAACCGCGCTTGCCAATCTACAAATATTGTACTAGTTTGCGTACAAATAGGATTCTCACGTTACGCTGGCCATTACTGGCTTGTCTGGTTTCAATTCGAAAGCAAAACTCACGGATTTCAGTTATCGATTAACACTGAAATTGTAGATTGATCATTCTTATAAACGAATTCTTTTCCATCTATCATGCTATTTATTGTAGAAAATACATTAAAAAAATCTCGCGCCCCATCCCATGCCTCAGAAATTGTTTAATAGCTCAGTCTCGTGCCAGCCTTATTTATTCGGGAAGAAAAAACAACAATTGCCTACGTGCCGGAATCCCGAAAGAATATAGATCGTATTTTGGTGTACAGATCGACACAAATCGGTGCATCGTTAGAATGAAACGATATTGTTTGCCACTAAACTCGAGCATGTTATGGCAGGCAGTGTTAGCAATAAACATTTGCCAGGCTGTTAAAATATAAATTCATGCATTCCTATATTTATGTGGTGCGCATATTTTCCGTTTGGAATACATTCAATCGTAGAACGCGATATAAGCAACACACTCGATACCATGTTTGCGGTAAATCTAGTCGATATATTAGGACAGAAAAGTCGTTAAATAATCATTACGAAAAGAGAAATACCCAGTCATTACAAAGTGCCAGAAGCCTTTTAAGCGGTTAATTTCAAAATAAAAACTATTCAATTGTAACTAGAACAGCGCATCGATATTCTGCAAATATCGAAATGTTAATGGTATTTCTCCTTTACACAATGGGTATTTCTTCAATTAGAATGTCAATGGCATGCAGGTAGGTATTAGTCCCTTTATCAAAATATTTTATCTCTTACTTTAATCAATTCTACAAGTTCCAGTGACCTTCAATTTGGGAGCTTGTCGTACATGTATCTTGGGTGCGTAGCCAAGATGCCAATCGCTAAAGATCCATCGTGAATCTTTAACGAAAAGCAACTACAGGTGTAGTGAGAAATTACTTGCCTTCGGAAACGTTCGTAAACACATGCTGTTTCAGGCAGTGTCACCGAGTCTGACTGAAGTAGCATGACAGCTATTACTGTCAGTGTCAGTGAGATAGACTGAAACAGCATCACGTTGACGAACGTTTCCGAAGGCAAGTCATTTCTCACTACATCTGTAACTGTCGCACTAATAACAAAGAGTAACAGAGAGAGAAAACTATGGTAATAGTACGCTCCTGAGCGTTAGCGATTGGCAACTTGGCTTCAATCACTTAACGCTTCAGAGCAATTCGGATTTCGGAAATTTTCCTCGAAACTTCAGGTCATTTAATACCTGTTAAAATATTCCTCATTCATTAGAACCGATCTGGTAACGAGGAGAAACTAATTAAATCGATGCACCGGGCCGCTAACAAGTGCCTGGAATTGTTCGTTTACGTAGTAACTATCACGGCCGTAAAGTCACGTCTAATAATATGTATACATTTCAGAATGTATATCCTAGGAATAAGGACCAAAATCGTTGGCATATTTTTGGAGCACACCGTACGTGGGAGGCGGAACACATGGCGCGCATATTTGTTTTGTTGATCGAAGAGCACGCAAGGGGCATCCGTTGCCTGTCACTAAATTTTAGGAGCTTTTAAATCTT